>JABCKL010000080.1:5936-34105 GCA_018851305.1 Calocybe cyanea
AATCTTGCAGCCACATACAGGAATCAGGGTCAGTGGAAAAAGGCAGAGGCACTAGAAGTTGTGGTGATGGAGAAGAGCAAGCTGAAGCTTGGAGATGACCATCCAGATACCCTCTCATCCATGGCAAATCTTGCAGTCACATACTGGAATCAGGGTCAGTGGAAAGAGGCAGAGGCACTCCAGGTTGTGGTGATGGAGAAGAGGAAGCTGAAGCTTGGAGATGACCATCCAGATACCCTCTCATCCATGGCAAATCTTGCAGTCACATACTGGAATCAGGGTCAGTGGAAAGAGGCAGAGGCACTCCAGGTTGTGGTGATGGAGAAGAGGAAGCTGAAGCTTGGAGATGACCATCCACATACCCTCATATCCATGGCAAATCTTGCATCCACATACATGAATCAGGGTCAGTGGAAAGAGGCAGAGGCACTAGAAGTTGTGGTGATGGAGAAGAGCAAGCTGAAGCTTGGAGATGACCATCCAGATACCCTCTCATCCATGGCAAATCTTGCAGTCACATACTGGAATCAGGGTCAGTGGAAAGAGGCAGAGGCACTCCAGGTTGTGGTGATGGAGAAGAGGAAGCTGAAGCTTGGAGATGACCATCCACATACCCTCATATCCATGGCAAATCTTGCATCCACATACAGGAATCAGGGTCAGTGGAAAGAGGCAGAGGCACTCCAGGTTGTGGTGATGGAGAAGAGCAAGCTGAAGCTTGGAGATGACCATCCACATACCCTCTCATCCATGGGAAATCTTGCAGCCACATACAGGAATCAGGGTCAGTGGAAAAAGGCAGAGGCACTAGAAGTTGTGGTGATGGAGAAGAGGAAGCAGAAGCTTGGAGATGACCATCCAGATACCCTCTCATCCATGGGAAATCTTGCAGGCACATATCAACATCAGGGCCGGTGGGACAAGGCAGAGGCACTCCAGACTGTGGTGATGGATAAGAGGACACAGAGGCTCGGAGGTCGTCATCCAGACACTATCAAAAGCATAGAATACCTTGCATTCACATACCGCAATCAGGGCCGGCACGAGGAGGCAGCCAGACTTGAGGCAGTCGCAAAGGAGGAGAGAGCAAAATAAGATATATGTTTATTGCACACATACATACCTACATCAACACGAGATTATACAGACCTTCTTTGGTTGTGAACGTTGCTAGCAAGTCAAATCACACAGCCAAACGTAAGCGAGCAAGACAACATATGTGCCAGCCGCGACGAAGTCGACAACGTTAGTGTATTGTAGGATGAAGGTCTTTGGATATACGACTCAGTCGCCACAAGTATCCTACGCTCAACATGATCAACACTACTGAACACATCAATCTATCGAGAGTACATGCCATAGAATCACGCGTCACCGTCCGCAGTTACTGAATCCCCCCCCCTTCGAGGCTGGATTTGATAATAAGGTAAGACTGGCTTGAGTAGGAATTGCGCGTGTCGGGGGTCGAAACGCCATGCTCAGATCGAGTCAACGCTCGTCGGACCAATGAACAATGACCCCCATGTCCCCGATGCATATACGTATAAAGGTGGACTAAGGTGTGGAGTAGGGGGCGAGTGTACGATACTCGTAGGGGTGAGCCGAGGGAGGGCCAAAAATATTGGGAGGCTCAGCACCGATTCCGGAGTGTAAAGCCAGTGGGAAAGGTCTGGGGGAGGGGATAATGGAGGCTTTGCGCGTCCCCCACCCAAACGCCGCTGTTTCCATAGCGGCCACGGACGCTTCTCAAGTCTATCTGATATTCATCCATAACTAATGCTACCTAATGGCGCACAGTCCAGGGTGATGATTCAAGTTGTGATCAAACCCGGCTACCAGTTGATCCTAAAAAAAGTGTCACGTCAGTAAGAAACAGTTGTAAAGGGACTCTGACGAACTTACAAACCATTGTGTAGCTTCCAATTGATACCCGGGTGAAGTCGATAAAAGTTGTGAAGGCCGAGGATGACAATTGGGATAGAAAGTGGAAGCGGAGAAGGATGTGTGTGCCTACACCTGTAGATCAAGCAAGAAGCCGTCTAGACGACGACAGGTGGGAATGTGCTATCAACGGGGCGAGTGAAAACCGGAGTGCCGAAGCTGAGAGGATATATAACTTCGCATATCCGGTCGTCGTCCTTCAAGAAATGGAGGGATCCCAGCTATGATCTACGAGATGAGATAAGGTAAAGTAGGACAAGAATTATTGGTGAACGAGAACTTACAGTACAGGCATAACGGCATCGACAACAGCTCAACCCCAAATATCTCTGAGGTCTCGGTAGCGTCCGATGAGGCGGAATGCCGAGATTATATTGCTGGCCAACAAATTGGAAAGATATTAGTAAGGGGTACGCAATCTAAAATAAATACATAGACATGAGATAGGATTGGCAAGAAATTGGAAGAAGATGCGTACACGTAAATCCGGTGCAAATATCTAGGGTTTATTCATGGCATCGTGCTATCGGCATAGTTTAAGAAAACGTTGGCCATGGCAGTAGACTGATGCAGCCAAGGCGCGTTGATGGGGGCAAACGAGGGGATGGCTGGGTTGGTTTTGACTAGAAAAGTCCAGGATTCCGCGATGCAAAGTGATGGCGAGATAGAGTCATGAGCGTGGGCTGGAATGCGGAAGTAGAGTGGCATTGATGGGAAGCATGCAGATGAATCATCGTTTATGGTCTAACGTATGATCTACCTAGAAGAATAGGCAAATACTTAGAATCGGATTTGACATATGTGGTATCGACTTACTATAATGATGACAGAGAGAACAGCACTAAAGAAAAGGACGAGACTTGAAGCTTGAAGAGTCTACCGCTCTGAGGCGATGTGAATATCTTTGACGCGGGCAACGTGCACTACAACGGACTATTTGATGAGCGTTATAATGAGAGTTACAGTTAGCAGGAAATAAATCAAACCAAACAAATCGCTTTCCTCAGGGCCATCTCCTCAGATATATCTTGACTTCGTTCTTGCTAGCTTCTTTGGTGCCGTCGTCCAGGTGGTTGCCTATCATCTCCTCCCACCCGTAACCGGCTAGCCTGCTATGATGCAATCCTCACTTACAGGGGTACAACGACGACCTAGAATCCCATATGGCACCAGACGAGTATCATGAATTCGACAATCTTCTAGGTAATCGCGAAATTACTGAGCCTCCCCCCCTTCGTTTGAGACACCCTACGGCACTTACATCAAGGGTGCCTCCTCGAGCAGCCGTCCTCCGTTGCACGGACACCTCATGTTAAACCCACCAAACTCAAGGAATTAGTCGCCAGCAATACACAACGCCCTAGATAATCTGTCCAATCGTTTTCCTCGAAGAAGTCTATCGTTTATATCGAACATCAGCATTCATCTATCTAACCATATCGGCAACTCAGATCTTGGAAAGAGAGTAAATGAGGTTCGTTTGTCTATTCACGTTAAACCATGAATTTCTGATGGGCATGTCACGCAGAACCCTCATACAGATCCGCCACCGAGGGCTATTACCACAGGCGAATAGGTTCGCTCAGCACATGAAGGACCGTCAATGACAACACAAAACGCCCCAGTTACTTACCTAACAAGAATCAGGTCGCCCTTGACAAGCAGCAGCCGACCGAGTCGACCGGTGGCTCCGACCTTGGAATGGGTAACAATACGGTTTATTTTTCATTCTCTCGCAATCATATGATCTTGCTCATGGTGTGCCGCAGGACTCTCAGATATCAGATGACGAACCCCACCTTGATGCAGCAAGAATTACATTACACTAATCGGTCAACCCCAGTTCGGCGCACGCGAGGTCGTCTGCAACACCTCATCGCTTCTCACCCCAAAGAAGTGCGTCACCCGTATCAAGCCTTACTGACGACTCGAATTTCGAAATGAGTGTAAGTGACATGTGTCTTGGTTTTACCGCAATTCTGCAGCCTTGCATAACGACGGCTACAGACGACTGCGGAGACCAGCACTGCAAAAATTCGGAAGACTGCTAACGAGACGGATCAATGGGCAGCTCAATTAGCGGTTCCAGGTGAAAAAGCCTCATAATCTTTTCTAGAATGACCACATAGACTTACGCCATGATATTTCTAGAAGGAGAAACTACGGGGCGCAGGCTGTAATTGTGCAGGGCATGTCGGAGGGAACGTCTATGATTAAGATGCATCAGGCCTGTATAATCACCTTCGGAGTAACTTATAGGCTTATACGACGACAACAGGGAGATTCCTAGTTGGACTAATTTCAAATCGAGCGTCGATAGTGCTTTCCAAACTGCGGGTTTCGATAAGGATAGGCGACGAGGTACCTGGAAATATGGCATCCGCTGATATGTCCTTGACGTATCGCCCACGACGTTCATATACCGAGTAATCGCTCAAGGACCTCTGCTCCATGCTACCGGCAGGACGCGCGAGTGTGGCTTTGGAAGTGTGATCCGCCTGACAGTTCTTCCGTTCCATTCTTTTGCTTGTAACCTCAATTACAATATGCGTTGTATTTGCTATTATAGGGATAGATATACCAGCGGGCTTTTGACTAGGCAATAATCAGCAGCGCCGACGAAAACCGAGATATGTAGCACAGGTAAAGAATGAAATTGTCATCCAAAATATATCACCGATTGATCCCGTACTTATGCGAGGTTAACCATTCAACGTTCAACGTGTTCCGCAGCCATGTCCTCCGCAGTGCCGGCCTCGTTTAGCTTTAGCGAGCTCTTTCCGGATCTCTTTTCTATAATTTCTACACAGCTACCTTTATGCGACCGTGCTCCGACCCTGCTGTCGCTTGCTCTTACTTGTCATCGTTTGCATGACGTGATCATTCCCCATCTTCTGTACGATAGCGTACGCCTCGGGAGCGAAGACCAAGCGCTCCCTGTGTTGAGAAGATTCATCACAGGAGCGAACGCAGTCAGCAAAGATGATCTGCGTATCGGAGGAAAACCATCCACAAGCCACCGCATTCGTCACTTGTGCATTGATTCGCTCCCGCCTGAACCGTGTCTCACAGAACTTCATACTCTGGTTGATATCAAGGGACTGTACAACCTTGTATCCTTAACCCTTTACGCACGAGAATCGTTTACCGACAACCCAACAACACCACCATCTCCTTTTTGGAGTAGTTTGAGAGAGAATTGCCCAAGCTTAACGAATGTGCACGTTACAGGCTTATTATACGATCAAGAGGCTCAGTGGATACAACATAATTTATCTCTCATGCAGGCGAGTTATCCACCGCCACCTTTTTGCATTTCAATCTAGGGACTGACTCGGGGGTATTCAAAGGGACTCAGAAGCATTCGACTAGAGGGAGAGATATGGCGTGAAAAAACTGAGGAAAGTGGTAAGTGCTACTCAGCATAAAACATTAGGCATAGCTAAAATTCCAGCATCAGACTTACAAGACGATAAATTTATCACTCTTGATACTTCGAGATTTCCTTCGTCTTTGCACACGCTAGAGCTACGATTAACAGACGCTCATGATTGGGTCCGCCGGAGTGGCGCGGAAGAGCTTCTTTCTTGTTCTTTCCCAAATCTCCGTTGCCTCATTCTCGATTGGTTTGACATTGGTCAATCAGCTGTGTCGAGCCAATTTTGGAAACTGCACTCTGGCCTGGAGAGACTCGAGCTTTTGGCGAATATGACCGGAAACTGGTTCAAGAACTTTGAAAGTGGGATGCTACCAAACTTGAGGATTTTAAAAGTAAGATCGCGCTGAAGCTACAGTATATAAGATTTCGCTCATGCTAAATGAAAATACAGTGTGATTTTGATTCTGCCCGGGTTCTACTTCCTCATATGGCAGAGTCAATCGTCAATCTATGTCTACATACTACTTACAACGCCCAGGCACCTTACCTCCTCCGAACCATTCCACAATCCGGCAGCTTGCCTGCCCTCCGAAGTCTTGGCATACACCGAGAATCTCGCAGTGGTCGAAAACATTTTGAAGGGCATCGTTGGCGAGAGGAAGAGAATGGGACCACCACCGAAGTAAAGCAGAAAAATGCAGCGAGAAGATTTGACGGGAGCTATATAATGAGTCTTGCCAAGGCTGCACCGAATCTTGAGGAATTGGAACTTATGGGCGACAGTGAGGGTACCCTTGTACGTTAGACATTTGCTTGTATCCAAGGCGAAAGAATACTTACCTTGATATACAGGACCCGATCACAGCCTCACTCTCTCGTATGCCTAAAATTCGCCGGCTGACCTTATCAGGGCCTATCAACACCTCCAGCCAACCTTTCTTCAAGTCGTTCTACAACTGGACTGACTATGCCAAACTGCCCGTGCGAGCCCCTGAAAATCATCATGGGAAATATGAACCGATTAGTTTTGAGCAAGCCGCGTATGATCTGGCCAATGGATGTCGAACTCTGGAAACGGTTACCATTGGAGAAATGATAGGCGACTTCGTGATCAGGAATGGCTTAAGCGCGAGAATTGTCAGAGAGGCTGAAGGAGGCCCCGTCAAAGAGGTGAAGAGGATTAGAGCTTGGGGTAATATGATTGGCAAAGAAGAGGAATGGTGAGAGTAGAGCTGCGCGAATTACTGGCGTGAAGCGAGATTAAGCAGGCTGACTAAGCCTGTTCGTGTTTGACCCCGACACGATGGAGCACGACGGATCAAACTTTTTCTTAGGGCAGTCATCTCGTGTAAAATACTGTGCTACTGGCAAGTCATTTATTGCACTCGCAACGAAGGAGATTATTGTTTGCTGTGGTACAATTTTGAGCCCCAGCTTCTCATGCTTAGGTTAGGCTCCTTTACGGTTATATTTCCTAGAAAGCATGCTTATGCCCTCTTAGCGGCGTTGGACCTGTGTCTCACCTGGATGAATTCAGCATACCCGTCATCTACAACCACCCAGGTGTGGGGCGATACCTTGTAAGTTGCTTAGCAAGGCTGCCGCTCTGATAGCATGTTAACTTTCGAATAGAGGGACCATGGGCTAATGTGGGGCGTGCCTTTGAAAGATTCGATGTACAAGCTTCGAAGCCCTACAATTACGACCTGGGAACTTTTGTGACATCTCGTCGCCGGCAAAGGGCTATTCCGTTCATCATTCGTTAATTTCGGGATCTTCCTACCATGGGCCTCGACACTGCTCAATGAGAACGCCGAGGTTATAGAGCCAAGCGAGTACGATCTAGATCCCACACTACCAGAAAACCGCCCGGAAGTTGGGATTCTGGCATTGGTGGTGCAAGCCAATGATCCTACCCCCGACGATACCATAATTACGGATGGTGTCCTGTCGTTCTGTGCTTGCACGCAACGGCCTAAATCTCCGGGGCAATCGGCCTGACCTCCCGGCCAGCATTTGATAGGCCTCAATGCGCCTTGAATATGTTTGGATCACCCGGATGATGTGGGGTGTGCTAAGAAGGACGTTCATCTTGCTCTTCGGTTGATTGAGCAAGCTCGGGCACAAGGATACCCCTACCGCGATGATGAGGTTTCCCGAATCGCCGAGCGATCGGGATATTTATTGAAGCCTATGTTCGCAACGTCTCGAAATCACTCTTACACTACTCGTCGTCATGCAGAATGGCCGCTTTAGACGATTCTATCCCTGGTGTTGTGGATGATGAATTGCGGGTTTACGGCGTTGACGGCCTGAGGATATGCGATGCTCCTGCATTTCCCGATATTCCCGCCTGCCATCTTATAGTTCCTTCGTAGCTATGGCGGAGAAATGGCGGAGAAATGCGCAGATGTGATCAAGGCATCGCAAACAGTTGGCTAGTATAATACGCTATAGTGGAATGGTTTAGGTCTGCCTGCTACATACAGGACATTCCATCGAACAATAGTAGACTTTCAATTTCAAGACTCAGTATAATCTGCGCTCATGCATACCACGCACTATCGGTCATTCAACTACACTGATCTAGGAAAGGGGCAAACGGCCTAGCGTGATATACGGGCCAATTGTAATACTACTGGATAGCAGTCCGCCCCGCTTGATCCATACTGGGTGGCATTAAACACGACAATAGTTTGTCCCCTCAACCCGACAGACGGGCACAACGACCACAATTTATGTGTTCCAAGTGCAGTTAGGAGTGAAAACTCATAGCCTGGAATAAGGACTGCCCCGTATTGCTTAGTCGCGGGAGGTGTGTAATATTTGCTTGAAAGCCAGGCGAAAGGTTGTCCACTGGAGACTGCAGTGGCGTTAGTGAACCACTCAGCGAAGGTGGTGAAAGCATGTAGAGAGTGGTTGCTGAGCGTTAGGACCGGAAAATCGTTATATGGATAGGATGCATATGTCTGTGATGCAAATGAACTCTTGTCTTTGAAGCCCCAGGAACACGTACCGAAGTCACATATACGCTGGCCCCTGTGGTCGAACCTATTGGAATCCATTCAGTGATGACCTTCTTGCTGGCAAACACAAACAGATATCCTACCGCCATGACCCAATACTAAGGGCACTCCTGTACGGTTGCTGTTAGGCAACGTTGTATTGAGGGCTGTGAGAGTGAAGTTATAGCTTAGGGTTCCAAGACACTTGTAGCCCAGAGCTCCAGGGAGGAAGGATATACATAATGCACATAACGATGATATGGCGATATGCATGCCTAGTGCTTGGCTCATTGGATAGAAAGCAGTAACGAAAAAAAGTGTCCTCTTTTAAGGACCATGCGCGACCAGGGCAGCATCCGTAAACCTTCGAACGAAGCTTGCCTATCGGCGATACAGCGTTGCTCCAAGCCTAGTTATTACCTATACTTTCATGGTACCTGAGGCCTAGCATGGAGGCCCGGACCTCCAATGCTAACGTGACTTTCACAGATCTTCGTTGATCAAAATAGTCAGAATCAAAGCAGGATCGAAGTGCTTCTCAACCGGTTACAACGAGCATGATACCCGGATACGATCGATATTAGTATATTACACGGAAAGCACGATTTGTTCGAATTTCAAGACGACAAGCTTTTGATAAATTCCAACGCAAGCTTCGGGCTGGGAAAAGAAATAAAACAGAGGGTGTTACCAGCGCGTGGCACTAAATTGGATGCGATAGACACTGACCTGTCTGCTGGTTTAACAGGCATCTTCTTATCCAATAACTTGCCACCCTTTTCAAAAACAAAATGACTTCGCTTTGTCTTTCCACCTTCCCCTGCTCCCAAAGCAGTAATGAAGACACGCTTAGGATCGGACAGCAGTGGATAGGGTAGTTGTTTCTGCAATAGATCACGCTCAAAAACTCGCTCTATACAGTAAGTACACTACTTACCTTTGTCTGCCACTTTGTCTGTGCACTAGGAGAGTCAGCGCTCAGGCAATACACATCGTAGTTCAACGTGGCGAAATCCTGGTAGATGTCGCGAAAACCACAAGCCTGAGTTGTGCATCCAGCTAGAACAAAATAATGTAGTCAGAATTCATTTGGTTTGCAACCCTCTCCCACTGAGCATCGAGATTTTTGCAAAAGGACTCACGAGTATCTGCTTTCGGGACAAGGAAAAACACAACACCCTTCTCGGCTGTCAATCCAGCGACATCGATATCTTCACCTTTTTCGTTCTTGAGCGTTACGCTAGGCAACACGTCCCCAACGTCGACGAGATCCAGTTTGGCTGCTGCAGGTGCAGCCTCTTCGTCGGCAGGAGCCTCGTCAGAATCTTTTTTCTCGCTCGGTTTTGCCTTTAATCAATCCCGAAGATTCAATAATCGCAAATATCAAGTAAAAAAAAACGAGCACCTTTTTCGTAGCAGATGAACCATCCTCCGGAGTCTTAGCGTCTCCAGGATCTGCAGCTGCGGGCCGCTTCTTGGAGGCAATAGCTTTTGCTGCCTTGGATTCGTCCTTTGGTTGCGAAACGATTCGTGAAGAACGCCTTGGAGGATCTGTGCTATCGGCTGTTGAGGCTTTTCGTGGCATGATGGCGAGTCGCTGAGCACTGGACGTCAGAAACTCTGCTGACTGTGCGAAATTCAACAAAAAAACTCAGGGACACGCTGTATGCTTACACACACAACGACCAGTGCTAGTGCTCTTGCCGGCTTGACACAGAAATTGATCAAGCTTCAATGTTGTCTTACAAAACGACCATGCAGATAATAAGTAGTGTGCGACGACATGTCCCTATTATACTTAGGTAGCGTGAATGTTGGTAGGCTATGTTACGGAGGTATCTGACTGGAAAAAGGGATATAGTAAGTAAAATCCAGTTATAAATGAAGAGAGGGCAATGAACAGATATTAGATTAGAAAGCGGGAAACTGAGAATCGTACACCTGACACACGAGGAGTAGGGAGGTTAGTAGTGTTGTTGATCCCCGTCGCTAGAAATCGTAAGGAGCGTTATCACTGTGCTTCCGTTGTAGAAGACGAGCGACTGCGGACAATCCTTGATAGGGATGGACGTATTTCTACGCCGAGCGATGGCGAGAGTGGAGCCGGAGTAAGCGGACTTGGGGGACTCGTCATAAGTGTAGGACTAGTATGAAGCGAGCTTTCGCTATTCTCTCCACTTGTCGGTTTCAGTGATGGATTCGTAGGTGACGTGATGGTGCGAATAGAGTTGTTGGAAGAGGAGCGCGAACGTGAGATATATGGCCGGGGCGGCGGTTTCGATCTGTCTGCCTCGGTAGGTGATGTTGGAGTGAGCTCATCTTCCTTGCTCTCCGAGCCCGTCAAAGGCATATCGTAGAATAGGTCATCGGTTACGCTTCGAGGAGGAGGCCGTTCTACCATAGCCTCGAGGAGCTATTTGTAGCGAAAAAATAGTAAGCAAACACTGCGTTGTCCAGGGCTGAGGTAATAAGCACATCAACTCGCCTCTTTACGCAAGTCTTCGCCTGCATATTCGCCTTCCATTTCCTCCGGGCCCAATAGAACAGTCCCTTTACGGAACACCTCACCCTCTTCTGCAACCCAACTTTTTGATCTACGTACACATTTGGAGTCACTCATGATGATAACTCGGATAAATGCAGATAGACTGACCTAACATTGGGTGAAGCAGCCTCTGATCCTTCCGGTAGAGTATACGGCTCCTCTTCCTCCTCTTCATCTTCCGATTCGCCAACCACAGCCGCCGCTGCCAGCGCGGACGTTGGGCTCAACACTTTCTCCGGTTCCTCCGGCTCCGGTTCTGCCCTGCCTTTACCTTTATCTATCCTAGGCGTCGTTGGTGTGCGGTTGTCATCCTCCATTTCGATTTGGGATCGATCTCTAGTATTGTTTACTTGCATATCGGTTTCGTTATGTCCATTAGGGTGACCTACTCCATTTACCCTCGCCCCGTCTACCCCATTAAATTGTAGACCAAGCCCGTACAGAGTAAGCACAGGACGCGCAGGTGATGGCAGATCGCGTAAAAGAGCTGTCAATTGATCGTGAAGATCAAGAAGCTCTGCCATAAAAATAGGGTCTTCGGTATTCTCTATCAATGTCGCAAGCTCTGCTACAACAGACCGGGCGTTCTTTGACAGCTCCGCAACAACATCTGGACGAGTGGTCGTCGGTGAAAAAGGTGACTTGGGTTTGCCATCGCCGTCGGGGCTTGAGCATTGTAGCAGACTTCTGAGCTGAGAGACACATTCACGTGCTCTTTCAGCAGCATCGGCTTCACCATTCGTCTAAATGAAATTTGTAAAGCCGAGATTGAGCCAAAGACAAGATAGCTTACCTTCCGCTCCTCTCCCAGCCGGATACTTTTTGCCAATTCACTCTCTTCAATCATGCCCCATACACCTTTGCCCAACCCGCGGCCACTTCCACCCGTCTGCAGATGTCGTTCCGCCTCCTCCGTGTTGCGTACACACGAGCTTAAAATATCTCGACACATCCTGTAACGGGCAGTCAGCAATCGATATAATTGACAAACTTAAAAAAATTTACCGTGCAAAATCCTCATCACCGGGTGGAATATTCAGATCAAGACACCTCATGACATGATTCGCCTTCAACCCAGAGCTCAGCGCCATAACGCCAGCGATGTCAATGTTGTTTAGTGTCAAATCGAGGTGCAATAGTGACGTCGATTCGGGCAAAAACTCAGCGAGTGCGATAGCACCTGCCGACGTGAGAGAGGTTGAGGAAAGGAAAAGGCGTTTAAGAGCGTTGTTGATCGTGAAGGCGGTCCGAAGAGATTGTATCTATGGAATGCAACGATTGGTTGGGGAGCCGTGTACGAAAGAATTAAGACACACCCCTTCGAGGCCTGGACCAGAGCACGGATTCTTGCTCAAGTCGAGTGTCTCCAAGCATGAGTTGTATTTCTGATGGGCTTCGGTGTGAGTCATCCACTCGTAGAAAGGGGATATCTTATACAGGCTTACCAATGCCTCCGCAATTGCAACAAGACAAGCCACATCAAGCTTGTTTTCGCTCAAATTGAGTACCTTAAGCGTCCGGTTCCGCTTTAGCACCTGAGCAATGTATGTCACACCCGTCTAGTCAAACAGCCAATAATTGTAAGTCGACGATTTGCGGAAGCGAGTATGAAAAGGCCAAGAGCGCTCACACGTAGATCGTTCCCTTTCAAATCTAACGTCCTTAGAGCTCCGAGCCTTGGCAATGCATCCAGCGCGCGGACCTTGTCCAGTAATGCAGCACTCGGACCCGTGTCACGCCTCGGTATACTGTCAAAGCTAGCCGTCGACGGAGCTGCGCTATGGGGTTGCTGTTGGGATATTGGATGACGTGTAGTGACGCCCCCTTGAGAAGAGGATGTGATAATCGGAATCTGTTGACCTGTGGCCGACAAGGGGTTCGGCGGCTGAACCGCACGTGGGGCCCCGCGACGTGCACGGGGAATGTATGGCGTGTATGTTGTTTGAAGCCCTGTGGGTGGATGCCTGGGCGGGGGAAGTATGGGACCTGCACGTGCCGGAGCCGATTGTGGGGGTGTGGGTGTGGCAGGCGTGGCTGGGGGAGATGCGACAGGGAGATTAATGACGGAAGAGTTTGGGGATGAGGTAGCGGAGGAAGTAGGAGTGCTGTTGAAGGAAGGGGTTGGTGAGGCGAGTGAACCAGGAACAACGTCTGGATAATCGCGGATCATAAGAGCAATGGCGACAGCACCAGTTGCATTAATGCGATTATGGCGAAGAGAGATGTTGCGGAGGGATGATGTCCGCACAGCACGCGCTATTAAAGGGTAAGGTTTCGATTAGCGCCAGAAAGACGGAGAGACGCACAAAGTGTCTCCAGAGCCGGCGGACGTAGCGCACAGTCATCTAGACGCAACGAGATAAGGCCTGGGTCTGGAGCTGTTGCTAGAGCACCGACAAGGTATTCCACAGATTTTTTATCGAGGCTGTTTTGCGACAAGTCAAGAAACTGGAGACTTTTAGCCTGAAGGAAAAGTATAAGAGCAGTTCATCAAGCTAGCAGTTTGTGAGCATGCCTTAGAAACATATGCCGAAACGAGGAGAAAAGCGTGTGCCTTGAGCTTCCGGTTAGATGCCAACGAAAGGAAAGACAGCGAATCCGATATTAGTAGAGCGTGCAACATGGGTTTGAGTACCTGTGACAATGAATGAGGATTGTTTACAGTTGGAATGGTTATTGTCGCGTACGTGCTCGTCCAAGTTACATTCACGAAATACCAGCTTCCTCAGGCCCCATTCGATGGAAAACACGTCCGACAGAACTGATGCTGAGGCGAGTGTCAACTGAACGCCCGAGAAGTCTACCGACCTGGGACCATTGTTTGAAGTGTTCTACGTTAATTGTTCATAAGCCCGAGGACGTTGGCCATAAGAGAACTAGATGGAACGCACCTTGAACGCAACAGTAATGGCTGGATCCGGCTCTTCATCACATCCAGCGCAACATTCACGATAGAACGATTCGACCTTGTCTATGGACCACCATTCTTCTACGTCATTTGAAGTTGATCCTACAGAATTTCCTCTCACTACTCTCTTCCGCCGCTCGAATTCCCGATCCTCAATTGCCTTCTTCTCCTCCTTCAACGTCGGTGTTGATGGCGGATTGATAGACGAAATTGGATATACTATAGCAATTTGAGGTAGAATGAAGTGGGCCCTCTTGAGAGGTTTGGTCTCATCTGAGGGCTGTGTCTGATTTTGTGACGGCAGAAACCTGGTGATGCGAGAGAATATCGATGACTGCGTTGGCTGTGGGCGCTTTAAGATGGATTTTCCAGGAATCTGGATGGTTACTGCAGACGAAGATGGCAGACCAGACGAATTAGAAGCCGCCATCGCAATTATACAGCCATTTAATAGTAATACTGCAGTCGGTGATGATGGCGCAAACGGAAACTTGTTGTCACACATCCAGCTCGCTTATTTTATTTGCCTACCAGCAACGGCTACCCCCCTTTTACAGTCTTACCGCCTACAGCTACAGAACCGCGTACAAGAGGAAACTTTTGATGCTCTCAGCGTCCAAATTTAACACAATTATACCCTATCATCATCTCCCTTTTCGCGCTAGTTAAGGCTTAGGAGGCTGGCTATCAATGATTAAGCCACTCCTCGCTCGCAAATACAACAGGTCTAGAAAGACCACTGATACTGAAATTCAACCTTCAGAATTGAATCATCAAGATCCGACGAACCTCTTCACTTCCCACACCAAACGAGATGGGTTGGACATCGAGATCGACAAGCGATAGCGCCTTATTGACGCCTCTTGCGGTATGTGCACAATCGATGATCGTCATGATACCTACTAATACACTGCTTTGATACAGTATCGAGAGCAATATAAGTAGAGTTATGGGCCGGCAGGAATCACACAACGCAAGGTATCGCTTCCACTGCATGGCCTGTCGTTTCAAAATGTCGAGCTATGACAAGCATAGGCTAGTAGGGCGCAAATAGACGTTTTTCCACTCAATTATCGAATTAGTTCGCGATCGACTTCATACCTTTAACGCCCTCTCGACGTTTGATCATCATCACACCTCATTCTTCACGGGTAGCGTTCAGTGTCATTGTTAACTGATTGAGAAAGACTTTACGTCGTCTGACGCGAACGACCAGTGATTAACAAGACTATTAGTAGGCCAGCCGTCTTCACAGACAACCCTGTGCCACCCAGCATCTGGACAATCTTTGATGCATCGCGTCTTACCTTCTACTCTTTCTCACAGCGAGCACCAAGCCGCAGAGCGCTTCGTATCCCGATCTGGCCATTATGACAGCATTAAGTTCTCCGAAGATTCGAACGTCATTCTGGCGAACCTTTGATGCCAGACGGCAAGAGGCGACGTGCTCAGACGCAGCATCCATGCGTGAACTCACCCACGAGGCCTTTGAATTACGCTCAACCGACAGCAGCGCAAAACAGAAACTGATCTTCGTTGTACGTAAAATATGTCACTGGTTCACCTCGCGAAAGGATGTCAAGAGGTATCAACGCTATGTTTATACGCGCTAGATTATTGATAGGCCAATAGGACAGCTCGTGACAAAAGAGTTGCTGGTCGCCAGGGCCTCCGAAAAAGGGGAGACTATCGCAGTCGCGAGCGGTGACGCTGAATTTGATGGATCCAACAGACTGTGTCACTGTAACTAAGTCTGTAACCCCCGGAACCTGATTTAAGTGTGTTCTGAAGGGTTCATAGATATAGTATGCTCAACATTCTGCTTGAGGTTTCGGTCGAGCTACGGATGCCCTTTGGTCCGCCGTAACTCAGTGAACGTTGCCCATCTATAAAGAGGCGAAGCCTGCTATTGGTGAGATCTTGACATCAACCGCAACTTGTCGGTGATTAGAGCATGAGCGCCCAGTCTACGTCAAGCTGTTTTCCACTAACTTGCATTTGATTCCGACTTTCTCGATCTACCTGAAACACTTGGAGTATAACAAATCTGAGCACGATAGAGAATTTGGACGTCAAACTCGGTTTTTGAGACGCGCCTCCGTACTCCATCCCCGAAATGCGAAGAACGCAGCAGACTACGGATCATCATTTCTGGTTGCTATTAGTCATTCATACTTGCAACAGATGATCATGCAATGTAGCTATAAACTTCTACTCGGACCTGACGATTGTTTCTCAGTGCGTAGGACACAATCTTCATCCACTCAGAATAAAGATAATTAAAATATCGAATACAATAAATCAACTGATCAATTACTGACCATCTATAATAAGATCAAACACTGCTTGAATGTACACACAGGATCTAAAAAGGATATAATGATGCTCAAAAATCTAAAACACGGGTCAGAATTCGTCCATGTATTCCCGGCAACGGTCCCATAAGCGATGCCACCTTCCATTATTCCACGTCCTCACGCGAGCCCACCCGTCATGTGCTGCCATCCGCTCGATCCAGATGAGCACAGAGCATAGTGCAAAATCGGCGTAGCTGACGTCGTGCCCCATGGCGACAGTCCCGTCACCATCACCAGAATTCTTATCCAAAATCATTGCCAGAAAATCAAATTGCTCCTTGACGGCCTGCCATGCCTGTTCACGTTGCGGGCCCGAAAGATATGCGGGTTGTTGTGGATGCGCGGGTCCTGCGCGACGTAATTGTAGCTGTTGATGTGAAATGGGAACCATGATGGGGAGCAATGGCTTTGCGAACACCTCTTGAATGTAATGCACGAATAGCGTTTGAACCGCACGAGACCCTTCTGGGAAAACGGGTCGCGCTGGATACGCTGCCTCTAGGTATTCCGCGATATGATTTGTGTTGGAAATGATTTCCGGTGTCATGGGATTGCGTGTCGGATCAACGATGACGGGAAGAGTATAGACAGGACGCCCGTCACTTTTGAGGGAAGACGGCGGTGCGCCCATCGAGCGTAATGTTGCTTCGACCTCGTTGAATTCCACCCAAACGGTACGATAGCGTAGACGTTTGTAGTTTAGGATAAATCTAACGACATCACAAACAGTTAGCGAATTGCTATAGGGTCTCCAGGGAAGCGAATGCATACCTGATTCGCCAAATGTTCGGGGCCCATGGTTGTGGCGTGTGCCCTGGAGTATCATATAGCGTGATGAAAGGCGGCGACGGCTGCCTTGTTGAATATCGCGACATTGTAGTGTAGCCAGATATGAAGGAAAGTGATAATGCTTTAAGGACCGTTTACAAGCAAGCGTTTAAATGCTTGAGCAAATCTAGCATATAAGACCAAAATCAGTAGCCTGTCGTCGGTCGTAGACTATACAACTATATGACCGGCTGTCAGTCAAAACAAGTCATCAGTGGATATGGAACAGATACCATATACTAGGGCCTTAAATATACTGAACCCTTCAAACAACATCAAAAATATATATCACGGTGTATCGGGGTAAAGTAAGAGCCACGAATCCGCGTAACGGAAATGTATCCTCCGACACGCTTCTCAGAATCTCCGCACAAGACCATAAGACGATAAAATTCCAGTAAGGAAATCTGAAAATAGCTATAATAATGGATAAATCCGGTGCGTGGTATTCAGCTCCAATGTATGAGTCAAGAACGCACTGGATAAAGGCAGTGAGCATTGCACAAACGAGGTTATTAGTGATCTGGTACAAGAAGCTGGATTTGGGTAAAGGCTGTGCCACACCCTCCCGAATTGGAGGGTGACTGGTGACGCGGTGACGCGCCATCACGTGGATCGCTTTAGATTGACTCGTGCCTCAAACAGATAGGCACCACAATGTATGAAGACCCTGTTGGTCAAATGGAGACCTGTAGTCATTGTCACCAATATACATCGTTCAGGTATGGCTCCCGATGACTGTATATCCTTTCTAGATGCCTAACACGGAACAGATCATGCCTGGAAAAACAAGTCTCAAGGGATCTCACTACAAAGGCTTCAGGTAAAACACGCTTCAAGTGCGTGTCCAATACTCTCTTCATACTTGATATTTATCATATCTGACGACCAGAGAAGGGAAATTTACTGTATCCCCGTTCAATAACAAGCTCATGGATCCCCATAACCCACCCACAAAACTTTTGAACTGGGTGGTATACTGCATTCGTGGGCTCAAATTATGTGAGACTTTTTACTAGGCCTCTGTTTAATGCTGGAAACCGGCCTGCACTCACCCAATCAGTATTTGTAGGGTAGCAAAACTTGTTTTACGATCTCAATCTGCTTACGTGGTACAAATAAGGGTAGTAGGCTCTCGCATGGCCATTGCTATCTCCTACAATCTGGAATCTGAGTGCTCTGTCGGGTTTCCCCACCAGCTAGTCTGTGCACTCACACAAATAAAAGATTGACAGATCTTAAAACACTTAAGAGATCAATTGTTTGTCGAATTTCACAGCAATCCCCAAGGTTGTCGCCAAGAAGTTTGAAGCGATGAATCGAAGTCCGACCTGTTTAGATGTTGAATTCTACAACTTATTGACCACACCTTCTTGTCAGCCATCCTGCGCGGATCGTTACCACATATGAGGTCTAGGCGTTCTTCAGAACCCATTCTTATGGAAGCTGCCGCACGTATGTAGGACAGTGAACCATATTTCAATTTTTTATCGTCACTTACACATTCTGTGAAAACTGACGTCCGTTACAGACACGGAAAATCAGGATTCGTCGGGATGATTTTGAACTAAAGGCGACATGCAATCATAAGTATGTCAGGCTCTCACATCTTGCGCTCGCGAGCGACCCTTCAGCCCTCTCCATAGGAGGATGGAAAGCATCTCTTGAGATAAGATGTAACAACGCTATGAAATGGTCAATAATGTGATTCTAAGATCAACGACGATCTCACTTTGATTCTTCCCGGTGTTGGAAGGCTCTTGCATTTTGCCCTGACTCAAGTCAAGAACACGAAGTAAGCCCGAACAGTCGCTTAGGCTATTTGACAATGTTCCTAGATGTGGTAAAAAATTCCTGACTTCATGATTGTATCTAGCTATCGAACTTCGAAGTCTCAAGGTCACCCGCATAGCTATGTCCGCCGTTGACCTCCTCTCCCGGAAAATTGAGGGCGCGTAGCACGAAGCATCTACGGTTAGCAAAGGGCGATTCCCAGCTCAAGGGCCACCGCATGCTCTTGAATTAATTTCACAATCTGTCTTTACCCGTAAAAGACTGTATCGGCAGGGACAAAGCGATTACGCTGTCGGCACTCATCCTGTCGCCGACAAAACAAGCAGATGATGAGACCCGTGAAGCTCTATCCATACTTCACTGCAGTTGGAGCATCGTTTGGTTGAGTATGGGATAGGAAATCACCTGAAACAGGCACAGATGTCGACTACAGATTGTAAAGCGACAGCGCACTATAACGACGAGCCCAAAGATGATGTTGATGACTGAATTGTACCTTTTTTCGAGGCGCCAAATTAGGCGCTAGAATCTGGTTGATCATCAGCTGCAAAAACCAACTGATTAGCGACAACAGTAGTACTTATCAGAAATATTGTTGGTTCGTTTGAGACACTGAGTAGCATGTCACTGTTTAGCGCTTTCCAATTCGATGTCAGCCATTCCGAAACCATTGTCTTTTTTTTTTTACTAGCTCTTACTTGACTGGCAGATTTTGCGCCCGTAGGGATTTGCAAGTTGACGCATCTGAATTTCTGACATATCAGCTGAGTGGACAAGCATCATCTTGGTCATCCTCGCTAGATGACAACATTGACAAGGCGTCAGGGAAGTTGCCTCGGATGGCGGACCCTAATTACACAGCCTCACAGCTGGATATCGTCCCGTCCTGCTCTCACGGTCAGGGATACCAACAATTCCTATATGCCTTTGACCTGTAACATGATTCACGCGTTCATGGCGTATACGAGTAAGTTGTTGAACGGCCAGACCTGAGGTAGGCATATGTGTGTTAGCCGTAACGATTCACGACAGGCTCGGAACGGAGAGTAAACTCGGAGTTTGAGATCACATGATAATCTCCGATATCTGACGATGGCGAAGTCCGCGTCCACATAAATCCGCAACCCCCGGCAGCTCAAGGTTTCACTACAACTTTGAACAACCCACAATGACTACCTCTCTCGACCAACTCAAGCAGACTGGCACTGTCGTCGTCTCTGACTCTGGTGATTTTGAAAGTACGTCTCTCATCTTTATGGTCAAGTACATCTTACTCACCCTGATGTCATTAAGCGATTGGTGTATATAAGCCACAGGTGAAGTTATCGGACATGGCCTTGAGCTTAACAAACTCAATGCGGCATATTTTTTGTAGGATGCGACGACCAACCCCTCCTTGATCTTGGCCGCGGCTGGCAAGCAGGGTTACGCAAAACTTATCGATGTTGCCGTCCAGCACGGCAAATCCAAGGGTGGCAATCTCGAACAACAAGCCGAGGCAGCAATGGACCGATTAGTATGTGCGCAATTGCTTCAGCTATCATGTATGCTTATATTACGATTAGCTTGTCGAGTTTGGCAGGGAAATCTTGAAAATCATTCCTGGTCGAGTTTCCACTGAGGTTGACGCACGTTTGTCTTTCAGTAAGGAAGCCACCAAAGCAAAAGTCTGTAGCTTCGTTTCCTAGCTTGACCTCCAAACACTTACCATTTGACTATCAGGCTAAGGAGCTGATCCGGCTCTATGAGGAGAACGGGGTTAAAAAAGAGAGGATATTGATCAAAATCGCATCGACATGGGAGGGTATCCAGGCCGCCCGGGAGCTTGAGCGTGATGATAACATCCACTGTAACCTCACTCTTCTGTTTGGGTTCGCCCAAGCAGTGGCTTGTGCAGAGGCCGGTGTTACCCTGATCTCACCTTTTGTTGGAAGGGTAAGCCCGAGCATCGTGCATGCACTCGTTTGCTCATCATTCTTTTATCCGGTCAGATCCTCGATTGGTACAAGAAGAACACCGGCAAGGATTATCACGGCGATGATGACCCAGGTGTTCAGTCTGTCAAAAAAATCTTCAACTACTATAAGCAACATAACTACAAGACCATTGTCATGGGCGCTTCCTTCCGTAATGTTCGTCCAGCTATGAAATATCTTTCATATCCATGCTTATATCTATGACTCTTAGACTGGAGAGATTAAGGCCCTTGCAGGCGTTGACTTTTTGACTATCTCGCCCTCGTTACTTGAGGAGCTCAAGGGATCAACTGAACCTGTTCCCCAAAAACTTGATTCGAAAACAGGTGACGTCACTTCTGTTGACTTTGCTCATAATGCTTACTCACGCCTTCTCATACTTAGCTGCGCAAGCGGAACCCCAGCCCAAGGTATCCTTCGTCGACAATGAGCCCGAGTTCCGATGGGAACTCCTACAGGACGCGATGGCATTTGACAAGCTTCACGAGGGTATCAAGAAGTTTGCCGAAGATGGCGAGAAACTCAAGGATGTCCTCAGGAAGAAGCTTCAGGCCTAATCTCAACCTCATACTCTACTGGTTCTTCCTTTTTCTTTTGTGTCAAAAAATGAGCAGAACTAGAATCCAATCAAAAGGAGATGTACCACTTTCTGTATTATGCCAAATGTAATAATTATGTTCAAAGTAGCAGCGTTTGAAAGCTCAGGGTTCGCCGAATTCAATAGGCACACTCTCGTTCCTTCGGCCGGCGATTTTTGAAGTTTCGCACATGATAAGCTACTACTATAATGGTTCAGCATGGCCTCATGTCATAATGTTACTCCGTCCTAGGTGATTAAGTATAGCCACTTAGGAGACTTGTAGCTACATGAACGAACGGGGATAAGCGCAAGGATTTGACGCCATGTCAGTGCTTTATCAGGTACGAGGCATACATAGCCATCACAACAAACATCAGAAGCGCCTAAGCACAGCTTGTGTCTGTACGACACAACGGAGGGCTACATTGTCATTCAGAAGGTATCGAAGCAGTATGGCAAGTCGTTTGGTGGCTGACAGATGATTTTCTGTCTAGTATTGTCACAGAAACGCGATACATGGGACAGCCGAGCCAAGGCTGCGAAAAACGAGGTGAATATCCCAAGTCTCAAGTAACTCCAGGCAAATGGTGTACTGGAGAGCGTAATAGCTGGTGGTTAATACAACATTGTGTGACATAAGGGAACGAATTGTACAATGTATCAGAGTTTACGGAAGGCAACCCAAGAATTTCCTGGACAAAGGTTGAACAATACTAGAATGGCCCTATGCGATGGACTGTTACCTCCAACGAGCAGTGCAGTAAGGAAAGCACCTACTTTTTAGCTGCTTAGCGATGAATTTACACAGGTATCTGACCAGCTCGCCGGTCTCTTCACCAACTGGGCGGATCCAGTGAGGCGGTAGAGAGAACCCGTACTAACGAAATAGTTAAGGACTAGAATCAAGGACAAAAACGAAATTTACAGTTCCGGTATCTCTCAAGTGAAGCACATATGAATATTTTATGCCTGCTCGTTTGTACATCCAATCGACAACGTTCCCTGGAGCAGAATATAACATTTGACAAAGTCTCCCGGTCTGCATATTTGGAAAAGAATCGCATCAATGTGCATAACAGATACATTGTGAAATCTCACAGAGACTGCAGTGCCATGGGTCAAAGTCATAGCTTGTGCCGCTCCTAAAGCAGCTTCCATCTGGTCTTCTGCATCTTGTGGGATTCGATCACACGAATAGGCAAACGGCAACGACACTGTAATGTAGTCTTGACATGGAAAGCATTTGAAGATCTGCGGCGTGACGTACGCATCTGTCCGTAACTCCGCAAGTCGATGAATCCGACAAGATTTGGGATTGTAATGATCAGATTGGCTATGTTGTTGACCTCGGGCGCCTCAAAGGGGCGATGACCAGGATACCATTGTGAGCAGGGATCTACAGGCTCTCGGGGTTTGAACGCTTCAGGTCTTTGTTTCCATTTGTATCCCTACCAAGGAACAAGTATGAGCACAGACACCGCCGCGGACTCTGAGTGCTTACCCAATTTCTGCCAATATTGATATCAATGAGTGGTTTCAAGAATGTAACATAGGCACTGACCGATTCATATCTAAGCCAAAACATCTATTCCGGTTGCCCATTCTCTGACGCGTTTTGTACCTAGCATAACGTGCATTAGGCAGCTCCGAAATAACAGGTCAAACGTCTTTACCAGTATCGATCAACCTCCCAAGTATAATCATAGCCATCCGGATTTGGCATTGGAATGATATGGAAGTCCTACAACGGGGAATGAGGTCCTACTCCAGAACGATCTAAATAATGGCATACGTACGTATACGTCAAGTAAGGAGGCAAGAGAACGTGGTTCCGATGCATTTGAAACAAGCGCATGAGCTAAGTATTGCGCAGTGGCGGTGGCGACCCACTGTTAGAAATCATTTTAGGCGAAGGCCGTTGGGAGAAAGAGTGAAAAGACGCACCTCTCGCGCATGCTGAGCACCAAGAATCACGACTGCCAGTTTTCCTTCGCTGTCCGGTAGTCGGTGAGGATGACCTTTCTTTGCAGCCAGTAACTCTGTCTTATTATGTCCACCTTGCCCCTTTGAGATCTTCAAGCTCAACATTTCTCTTCCCTTGCCACTGTGTCCCAAGTTCCTCAGTTCTACCATTTCCGGATGTAAATCTGCCAAATCTTTCATGAAAGCATCAATTTCGTGAGATGCATGGTAGTCTGCATGATATGTCGTATTCTCGAGAGATGACAAGTCCCAATCCAGCGGCGAAATGCGGCTCTTCGGAAGTTCCGGAGCGGTTATATTCGCGGATAAGGTGTGAGGGATCTCTCTTAGTGCTACTGGTAATGCTGGCGCGGAAGAAGGAGAGTAGACGTCTACGTGAGTGCGCGCAATCTGCCAGAGGTCGAGATTGTACTCCTATCAAATAGATGCTTCACATCAAATACGTCAGCTAACTGTGAAGGACGTTGCGTACGTACCTCGGATAGAGAAAGAACTTTTTTCAGGGCATCTGGATGCTCTGCGACGTCAAAGCGCCATAACTGTCCTGCTGAAGATGGTTCGGAGCCCAATTTGTGCGGCAAATTTAGGAAATGCTGATTAGATGCCGCTTCTGTCTGTGCCAATAGCAATAGGCATGTAACCCCTGTGAGGTAATTCATTTGGAATGGTATGAGTGCCTCGAAGGGCCAATATAAGCTAAAATGCTGTAGGCGACGACGTCGGGTCTATCAGGTGAATGGGCGAAAGGGCGGAGAGCAAACCCACGATCGTGGGTGAAATTGGTCGCGTGCCTCCAAATCTTCTCTTCCACACCACGTTCTTTCACTCCAGCTCCATTTTCTACACCAGATAAGACCGTTATCAAAACTTTCGCTCATGAATCTTACACACAACTCCAACAGTGAAGTATCTGCGCTCCAGGAATAAGTCATCGGATTCAGGACTGGTTCATGTTTATCACCATCAATTCATATTCGCGTCTCGAACGATTCCATTTTTCGACCGTCTCCTCTGATTCACTTGTCTTATGGAATGCGTGAGGAATTGGTATACGAAGAGAAATCTTATTTTGGCAACGGCCTTAAGATGACCGTCAAAGTACGTCCTACGGCGATTTTTTTTTCTTATCGCGACATAACACTAATTTTTTCTCTTTGCGTCAGATTCTTAGGATGCAGAAGCTTAGAAAATAGAAAAATAACTACGAGCGGAATGCATAACCAGCTCACCTTGTACCTGAGGGAAACGGATTTGATTAAGCTCCTCACCCAAAATACGCGTCATAATCAATGGCGGCAATATCGACATCAGCATCAGCATATCTAATTCAATTTGCTTTCTCAAAAAATCAGAAGTCTCACCTCAAAGGAAATACGTGCAAATGAGCCATTGTGCCAGAAGTTCGGACTTGAGCATTCGAATGGTACAGAGACGATTGCTGAATTGACCTCGTCGAGCCGTACAAGCGCTTGGAGGAGACTGCTAGTAGGAAGGAGGGGTCGACGTGAAGTAAGCTGATTCCACGCGTCAAAGCACTGAAGCGATTCGTCTGCACCATTCTGTGTGTATTGGTCGCACGTCATTGAAATTATGTCTTCCATGGCAATGTTCCAAGGTTAATGCAGGTCCTGGTAAATTATAATTTAGCTCAGTCCTCGTCAAACAAAGACGCCTGTTCATCTTCTTATAGGGCTTCACCCGCGTCTGACAACTCCGGTAGGACTATAAGTTGGACACGGTTCATCTAACTGTCCGATTTGTTTCTTGTCATAGATATGAGCAAACCTCCTAAAGCGACGCAAGCCGGCGGCAACCTTTCGCCTGCATATGTATGACCCTATTCCATCCGGATTGGAGTCGAACATGATGAGGGCTTTCGACTAGAAGGGCGTGCGTATCACCTTGCTCTTGACGCTGAATGTTTCGCTGATATCGCTTGCTATTGTAGAAATGATAGAGGTCTCGAAATTCCAGGATGTATCTTGACTAGAAAGAACCTGCAAGCTAGAATCAAATATCTCTTTCTGGAGCAGTGAAACTTGCCGCTAGAAATACTCCAAGAAAAGAGTCTACTGTCAAGATCCTTCCCTCATGATCAGCGCATCACGCCAGTCCGCTCCCCTCGGGGCTTAATTAAAGGCCTTGGTATGAGATCACAAGCTATCACAAGCTGGTATAGTAATAGTGGTATGCTACCTGCATGCGATAACATATTCCAATCCCTTTTCATCACCATGAGCCACGGATGAACCCTATACAACTAGTGAACAAAGCATGAAGACGGAGCGATGAGCAAATCTGCTTATGGGATCCATCCGGTCACGGGAGGGCGGTTTTCTATTCCTAGAGTAGGTGGCGCTAGACATGGACCTGGATCAGGCCCGTTGATGTCGTAGGCTCGTAGGTTGACGTTATTGGCCAAGTCGGGCACGTAAGAAAACATAGTAAGTGTCATATCTCGTCCATATGCGCAAATTCGAGGACGATAGTTCTCCCATCGTCTCCTCCTTTCCCTTTATGTTTTCTATGTTCGATACTTCCATCAAGCGAATACTTACATGACCGCTTTTTTTAATGACTACAGTCTTTGAACAGAGCGAGATAACCAAACATTCGGCGAAGCACGGCCTCCAGAGAGGCGCCACACATAATCATGACAGAGGACCACAACGTGATCCCATCGAATCTTGGTCACCAATTAGATATGTGCTTACTGACCTAGTCCGTTCATCTCCAGGATGAGATGGGCCTTCTTTTGTTTATCGTCAGTGGGTTTCGAGGAGTATTAAAGGACCACTCGGTTGCACTCTTTCCCTCAGCTCTTGCCTTCTCGCCACCTTAAACTCTCACAGTCATCTTTCAAATGGTCTTGAAACTCTACGGATTCAATCATTCTACTTGCACTCGTCGTGTCGCCGCTGTATTAGTTGAAAAGAAGGTTCCCTTTGAATTTGTGGCGGTAGATATACGCAAGGGGGAGCATAAGCGTCCAGAGTACCTTCGCATCCACCCATTCGGTCAGGTCCCCTACATCGTGCGTCTCTTTTGTGCTGCTATCAGCTCTTCCTAAATGTCGCCGTTGCTAAATGTCGATTAAATCAGGATGATGATGGCTTTATCTTATTCGAGAGTCGTGCCATTTGTCGATATGTTGAAGACAAGTGGCCCAATCATGGCACCAAGCTCGTCCCTGATGACCCTAAAGCCAAAGCTCTCTTCGAGCAGGCGGTATCCATCGAACAAAATGACTTCGAGCCCAATGCTAGTCGGGCCGTAAATGAGAAAATTTTCAAGCCGTAAGCATTCTTTCATTGTCTAATGCATTCTTTCTCGATTCAGACCATTTATCAGGCTGTTCGGCTTAAAACCAGATGAAGAGGCTTTCAACCAGTTCATCAAGGATTTGGGTGCAAAGCTCGATGCCTATGAGAAAATTCTCTCCAAGCAGAAGTACCTTGCCGGCGATGTAAGACTAGCGGTTAATCAACGACTTGCTCATCGCTAATTCGACGGTCGTTATAGAACATTACGCTCGCTGATTTCTATCATTTGCCCTACGGTCATTCGCTCCAGCCGGCTGGTTCCGACATCTTAACTGATTCCTCCAGACCCAATGTCGCGAGGTCAGTCATCATCAACCCTTATCAAATATTGTCTGACTTGGTTGCTCTTCAGGTGGTGGAATGATATTAGCACCCGTCAGTCGTGGCAATCTGTCAAGGATGGCAACATCAAATCTGCCGCTTGAGGTTATGAGTATATAAGAACCATTTTTGCGCTTCAAATGTATCTTGCCTTATTGTCCGGAATTGCAAAAACCTTAGACTTCCAACACGAGAGTAAAGTAGGATATTGTACTCTTTCTACAAGTTCTTTTGCAGCTCAACAGCCCATGCATGCACTTGCGTGAAAACAATCGCAAAATCGTCGTGCTTAGGATATGAACGCACGGCAATAAGTATCATCCAATTTCCAGTAAATCCTTGACGCAAACAAATTCTTCCTTAAATTGCATCATATAGGTCCCGAGAATAAACCCATCTGATCTGCCTGCTTCTCATTTCGCTTGTGTGACGTTTTCCTTCAAAACATCAAGGAACGTTATAGATAAGCGTGCATAGTTTGGGGATGCACGACGCCGGTAGCTAAGCATATCCAATAATGTTGTTCAGACGTGAAGCGTTAGATTTTATGAGTAACATAGACCAAGCATGTTTTCCTTCATGAGTGCGCAACGAAGGCCAGGGTAGCCAACATGGGATAAGGTAGCAGACAAAAATTGTCCGCTGCAAACACGGAATCTCGTCGATCCAGTTTATTACCTCAGTTGGGTTCATTAAAGCCGATTGCATCAATACACTGGGTGGTTTCGGTGAAACGTATCAATCAAGACACTGTGGCACCAGACAAATGCAACCCACCATAAACGTTCCAAAAGATGTTGCTGTGTATTTTCCCCAACCATGGCGAACTCCTTTGTCCAATTCATTAGACCGTTATCCAGAGGGTGAGCACAACTGTATCTGGCAGATTCAATTCGTGGCTGACTTCTTGGGCTTGTTATTTTTGGTCCTACTGCATGACTGGTCTCTGGTTCTCAGTAGATCGAATTCCCATGGCAAAATGACACCAAAGATTAAAAATTGGATGGAAGCAGATTGGCGTGCACTTCGTGCTCGTCCACTTCTTCGAGAGTATTAAACGAGGAAGGGTGACAAATTTGCAGAAATCTTTGTCTCTGAGCTTGTAAGAATAATCTTTGCAAAGTGTCGCAGCCCCCCAGCAACGTCACCCGACAGTAGTAGATGTAGCGGTTTTATAATAAAGCACAGCCGCCGCTGGGAGTGCCGTGTTAATATGTCCAGCGTGTCGC
>JABCKL010000081.1:0-29047 GCA_018851305.1 Calocybe cyanea
AGCTCGAGACTTGCTCCCGTTATCTTTCAAGGACAGTATGACATCAGAAGAGCGCTGAATGAGAGCCTTTTGGCTTGCTGGTCCGAGAGCATGGTACACACTGATGGCGCGATAATCTTGCACTGTAAACCATTGCCCATTTCTCATTTTTTTTTATGTCACTCGTTTCATCAAGGCAGATGAGCTACTTATTGCAATTGAGGAACAATGTAAGGTAATTGCAACTGTTCATCCGTTCCCTCGTAGTTTTCTGTGGTACTTCTTGACGTCAAGGGTCAGAATTTTCTTCATGTTTCGTACGCTGGAAAGGCCTCTACAAACATGTAGTAAGGCTAGTAAGACATTCATGGCGGTGTACGAGTCTTGAAGCATGAAGCTTGAAGTGTCGCCGTAGAGACTACGTTTTGCTCTTGCAAGCCCTTGCAGGCAGTTCCGCGCCGTTTGAATAAATAAAGCGGAGATCATAACAAAAAAGGGTCAAATGAACGTATCAGATGGGATTTTCGCCAAGACATTCCACGTCTTCGCATCTGTAACATTCAAACATGTGAGACGAGAAATATTGAGAAACAAAAGAAAAAGAAATCCTGCAAGTTGTTGAGGTCACGATCCCCAGCCCCAGGTAGGAAAAAAAAAGTGGTGGTATTGCGTCACGAGTGTCGTCATACTTGCGCTCAACCCGAATCAACGGTCGCTCTCCCGGAGTGAGCCGTGCCGGAAGAAGATCGGGGCTTGGCAAATTTTGTATCCGTAAGACGAAATTCCAATAATGCCGCAGCGCAATATCCTTCCATTGTCTGCACCCCAAATGAGCAACGAAACTACCGTTTATGGCCACCAACCTGCACAACACCCACTTTCACCATCACAGTCCCCAATCACAGCTCCTCAACCACAAGCTCCGGCGAGACGAGGCCGTAAACCGGGTCCTTTGCCTCGTGCTGCTCGAGAAGCCCAACGCAAACTTAACCATTCTATCATCGAAAAAGCTCGGAGGACTAAAATCAATGAAGCGCTCGCGACATTAAGGGAGTTGGTCCCATCAGACAGGCCAAGCCAAGGGCTTCCAACAAGGGGTAGCAGTAACAGCAGTAGGCACTCCATACAACTTCCAGACGATCATCGTGATGGTACTAGTTTTGTCGGAATCGGCCACAGTCACAGGGACGAGGAGGAAGACGGAGATGGATCAAAAAAGGAGAAGTCGAAGGACAAGGAGTTTAAGCTCGAGGTACTTGTCAGGACGGTGTCGTATATGCAAGAGTTACTTGGACGAATTAAATCGCTCGAGGAGGCTCAGAGAGAGAGTTCTGTTGTGGAGCCAGGAAGATTATGCTCGAGGTGCGCCAGGATGTCCATCATTGATGGCTCTGACAACGAAGAGGACGAAACCCGCATCATCCCTCGCAAGCGCTCTCGTGGACCAGGTATCGGCGATAACGAAGTTTCTACAAGTGGTTTGAGCACCAACATCTACAGTTCCAACGAATCATCCCACCTCTACCACTCAAACTCTCGCCCATTTCCCGAATCCCATCGCCTCCCATCCATTTCGACCTGGCTCCGAGATTTAGATTTTGACACAGCAGCACAACAGTCTTGTTGTTGTTGCGGTTGCTGCTGCACTACTGGCCCCGCCAGTCCCGCAGATATCGACATGATCGAACACCTCCCTACCCCACCATCCTCAACCCATTTCGGTCCATCACAGGGTCCATCACAAGTTCCGCCGGCGCTCAGCTTAAATTCATTAGCTGCCAACCGAAGCCTAAGCCGAAGTGAAAGTCACAACAGTAACAACGCTCACCATTCATACTCGCCGCCGTCGTGTTTGCTCCCACCTGTGCGTGTATCAGATGATGAAGAACCGGCTGATTACCGTCTTGGCACGACCTCTCTAATGCGGTCCACATCCGCGGCGCAGGGGGCGTCCTTCTAGTATTCATCCAAGATGAGGGGTGAATCGGCTGACTGCTCGCGGTTCTTTGAAGGGGGGGAAATGAATGCACTGGAAGTGATTGTTGGTGGTTTGATAACGCTGGGTGAACGCTATCCTGTGAATCTGGAGGGGTTTGTCGTTGGGAACATTCAAAAGGAAAAGAAAAAAACAAACCACATTGGGACACATACTATGCCATAACGTTATTTGCTTTCTTCAAATTCCTATTTCTCGTTATTTCGTTTTTCGGCGGTGCCAATAATTTTTTGTACAGTATACCAGACCGTTATATCGGAATCGAATATGACTGGGGGAACTTAACGACGTAATATCGAAGAGGTCAGGTTTGTGCCTTCATATAAGTTGAGAGATCATCAGGGTCGGGAGAGGGGGGAACGAGTTGTATCGCGGGATTCGGTTAGGGAGAACCCAAGGACTTTTTATCCATTCGGCAACCCAAATAGCACGCCGAACCGAAAATCGTTAATTGAATGGCAGTGGTAAGGGTTCTGATTTTGAGTGCTTGGGGGTGGGTGGGGGGCGGAGGGGGGGGGGAAGAAAAGGCCTCACGGCGGTTATAACACAGATAAGGATCCGGGCCCACGCATGTCGGAGGAGGCATCATACGAGAAGTTTCCTTGGGATTTATCTGCCGGCGGCATGTGTAACAACTGCCGCGTAAGTTACGGATGATCAGGAATTTTGATCCATAGAAGGGAGGTTGGTGGAGTGTTCAGATTCTTTTTTTTCTTTTCTGTTCTGATAGCAACTATATCCCCGGGGACCGAGGGCAATGAGATGTAATATAAGTGGATTTGGATGAACAGAGGGTATAGCAGGAGAAGCACTCTTGGGGAGAGTACAAACTATAGTCTGCAACCAGTAGGCGGAGGAGAGAGCTAGTCGGAGAATATATATATCAGTTACTTTCTATGCCTATGGTGGATACGACTGGTACCGCAATAACGTTGTTTTTCCATTTTCCGGTCAATTTGAATGAAGGTTGCTGAACACCAACGGATGTCAGCCTACAAGGACTTTCAAACCGCAGAGAGAGTCATAGTGAACGGCGTTCAAGAGGTTTTATACCAGGGACAGTCTGATACTGAAAGTAATGGCAAAGATGGGTTATCGAGTTTGCAACTGCCATGATCTTTGAAGCGGCTGTGAGCCTCTGTAGCCACTGCTGGCTCCAAGACCCTAGAGATCTATTTGCCGTGACGCACTTCAGAGAGGATTGGCATAGCCAGGATCTAAATTTAACCACGAAGGAGATCCTCAGAGGGCAATGCGAAATAGAAACCCGAAGTTTGGGTTGGCAGTCTTGGCGGACGGGTTTGATAACCGGCTCGCCATTTTGCAAGAGTCTGTTAGAGGGGAGGACAAGTTATTCAGTATTGCATTATGAATGGATATTAGTGTAAACTTTGTCTCGCCTGTGCGTTTTGTGCCTGTTTTTATGTGCGACTGTCGGCAGACATACAAGTCAGGGTTTGAGATCAAATTGAAATTGAAATTGAAGATGCAGAACCTTAGTTTCTTATATAATTGCAAGTCTGTTTAAAATAGATCTTACTCATTACGGGCAGCTGCCAACTTGGGCTGATTGACCGAGAGAGAAGGCACGTTGGATTATCGGGTTTTAGCGGGCACTGAATCTGTGATTGCGATATAGTAACCTATGTGCAGATAGGAAACAAGACACATGAACGAACGTGATGAAAAGGATGGGTGAACGAGGGCAACGGTTGTCGCAAGCAAATATGTTCGCGGGAGTGATAATGGTGAGAGAGTAAAAGAGAGAGGGGGGGGTCGGAGCCAAGGGAGATAACTGTAGGCTGAGGACGAACGTGTGTGATGAATTGACCAATCAGAAGCGAGAAGCTGGGTCGCGTGCAAGCTGAGAGATAAAACATATTTTATTATTACTCGCTCTTTATGACACGTTTCTCAGTAAAAGAATCCAAGGAAATGCTAACCAGCTATCCCCTCTCTGCCCGCATTGTCCCCTAATGCCATCCTCAGTCAACGACTCTTATGCAGGCAGCTGCAACCCTTCAAGGCGCGCAAAACAGTCTCGTGTCATAGACATAGCTCCTGCAATAAAGCCCGCAACCACTCCCCCATCACCCACCAGTGCCACTCCGCAGCAGCGAACCATCCTGCCCTTGCCCACTTCCAATATGAACAAAGACAGTAACGACAGCCCCGTTCACCGTCACACAGACGATGATGAAACGCCATCGGCGCCCATTCCAGCACAACAGCAACGACCGCCATCTAAACGGGGCCGCAAACCAGGTCCACTATCTCGTTCCGCACGAGAGGCCCAACGCAAGCTCAATCACTCCATCATCGAAAAGGCCCGTCGAACGAAAATCAATGATGCACTGGCCACACTGAGGCAACTCGTTCCCGCAGACTACGGATATCCAAAGTCCAACAACAGCAATTCCGAAGACGGAGACGACGATGGCGAAGATGCAGATGAAGCACAGTGTGACAAAGACAACTCGAAGAAGGACAAAGCAAAGGGAACGACGAGCAAGAAGGAAGAAAAGGAAAAGGAATTCAAGCTCGAGATTCTCGTCCGCACAGTTTCCTACATGCAAGAACTCCTAGACCGGGTGAAGACGCTTGAGAAGCGAGCCGCCAATGGCCGCGTGGAGAGATGTCCCAAGTGCGGTCAACAACAACAGCAGCATGCACACGAAGCCTCAAAGAGGAAGAAAACTGTCGTTGAAGTCTCTGACGATGCCGAAGACGATGGCGAACGTAGCAGCATGCGTCGTAAACGGTCTCGTGGAGAAAGTTTTGGCGATGACGACGATGCAACCTCCCGTCGACCGTCTCTCAGCTCCCATCGCCTGCCATCCATTTCAGCATGGCTTCCTTCAACGACCAGCAGCAGCAGCCCTCTCTCCTTCTCACCAACTCAACGCCGCAACGCCGCCCCATCCGATCCCATCCCATCACACCTCCCGTCCCCTCCCTCTTCAGCCCATTTCGACCCTATCCCAGCCTCGCAGATTCCTCCTGTGCTCAGTCTGGGTCCAGTAGCGAGCCACAGTAACATCAACCAAATCAGCGCCGGCAAGAGGCCTAGAGGTAGCAGTAACAGCAGCATCGGCAGCGGCAGCGGCAGTAGAGGCAGCAACAATCCCTCGCCACCCTTATCTTCTTCCTATCTCCTCTCTCCCCAACGCACACCAGATGACGAATCGGCCGCTTCGATGTTGCTTCGGATAAGCAGCAGCAGCAGCAGCGTCGGGGCCAGTGCTGGTAGCGGTGGTAGCGGTGCCCTACCTCCTCCTGCCAACATTCCGCAGCAGCACAACCCTCCTGGAGGATCCCTATTATCCGGCACGGAAGGCGGCACGACGTCGTTTTACCTCTCCAGAATGAGAACTTCTTGCGTCACGCCTGTGGAGCCCCTTCACCACCACGAGAATCACCGTAACCTTCTCCCTCAGGCTCAGACTCCCGGAAGTCTCCTAGGTTTGACGTTGACGAGGAATGGTGCCTAAGGCTATGGTGACTTGTCGTCAGGATACAGGGGTTTTTTTTTTCCGCGGTATCAAGAAAGGGTTTACGAAATGGAAACGGACATACGATGCGTTATTTATTCCATTTTTACTCCTATCTTTTTGTTTTCCCCCCCTATTTCTCTCCCTTCATGATGGCCGATGCTTGCTATCATCTACCTTCGGCTGCAGCCTACGAATGGCCACGGGCTTTTGGTGGTATTTCGATTTTTGGGTGTGTTTCGAGCTTCGAAATGGACAGATAGTTATATGACATGACATAAGTGCCAAGTTCTCGAAATCCAAATCTTCTCTTGTAGTTTTAGTCCATTTAGAGTGTATGTTATGAGTATAACAAGTGTAGAATTGACGAAATATTGATGAGTTGGATCGTGGAAATGTAAGAGGAGACCTGGGACAAATATGTTTTTTTTATTGAGTTGCCACTAACTACATTTTGGATTGGTACAACAACGATCACCCCATGCATCTCGGCTTTCAGCTTACAGCTCAAAAGTGTACTGTATAATCTTGCGCTGGCTTACTCGCCTCTGTCTTGATCATTTAGCTACCCGCTTGTAGACGATGGACCTCGCGCTCCGATCACTTATCTGTCTTTAGCCATTTTTCGAATGTTCATCTTCATGACATACGCTCATGAAAGCGGCTATGCGTCGTTGGACACCTTGCTTGTACCTAGCCAGGACTAAGCACTGAGTCAGAGCTCGTCCTTCGAATACCGACGGAGGCCCAACATCCTAATCCCGAGAGAGACCTACAACGTGCGGTTTTTGCCTTCTAAAAACAATCTTAACATTGCGATCAACTGCGGTATATCTTGCTGCTTTTCAAAGCTTCTCGTCATCAATGCCAGCCTTCACGCTAAGTCGAGGTAATTTTGCAATTTCAACGATATTCGCTAATTTTTTTTTAATTGGAATGAGAGCCGATTAATAATCGGGGTGAGGGAACCCCCTCACGAATCTCAACTGAGATCTTTGCGTGCGGTAGATGTCAAATTTATCTATGTTTTGCCATGGCCTGTTGTGTACCCGCGTGGTATATACCATGCAGGGTTGTTGATATACCTCTCGACGCGTACGCGATGACATTCTTGTTCATCCTCCTCGTTGTATGTCATTTAAGACCGATGGAGGACGACTTGAAGGCGAAAGGTTGGTTGGAAAGGCATAGATTGTTTTCCTGGCAATCGACAAGAAGTATGAGGAGAACGATGTGATTGGGGCTGAGGGCAAGTTTTTCCCGTCTCAGTGCGACATCTGTCGACTGATTTCCGTTACTTGATCAGCTAGGATGATGATACATACAAGTGTTGCCTTATCTGCGTTATCTCTGCGTTTGCGTACACCTACCACGCGAGACCTGAACGGCATAGCACTTTAAAATCCCTCGAAAAACTTGATAGACGTTGGGTGAGCGGACCTTGATCTTTTCTTTGTTGACTAACACTAGTTAATAATTGCCCGTAGAAGTACGTGCAAACCATAATACATATGTTTTTCCGGATCCGCATCGACCAACGAAAGGAGTATGATTGAACGCTGTAAGGTGCGACTAAGGGAGTTTATCTAAGGGAGGCGACGAGTTCTTCGGCAGTCTGCAACTCGACTAAGTGGGTCCACTTACGTCAGTGATGACTCTGCTCTCAGGATGATGATGATCTGTTCCGCGATATATCAATTAAACAGGCCTTATCTTCCCTCTCGCTCAAATTTTTCATGCAGTAGCGTGTCAGCATACTTGGGCCTAGCTGACTAAATCAGCATTTTCCGCCGTCCGTAGCGGTGCAACACTACAAATTGGACTACAACGTCCATTGCTACGCCAAAAATTCCCATATCTTACCGCCTTGGCCTCCTGTTTTTCGTTCTGATTAACGAGAATCCTCCACTGTTTATATTTTGAGCTTGGAACGTACTGTGTGGCGTAACGTGCATGCACGGCCGCTGTGTAAACATTTTACACTAATCATTATACAACTAGGAACCAGCCAAATTAGAGAGGAGGACCATAACGGATACAAAAATACACACACAGGGCGAGTAAACAAGGGTTCGCATCTCATAATACGGAATACAAGTCTGGTGCCAGGTGGCTCAGCGTTCTGCAATTTGATGTAGACTCAATTTCGGTGCTACATGTCAAAAGGTGAAAATTAAACTCGATACTATCATATTGTCCTAATGAAAGCTAGTGTTCATATATATGTACAAAGGGAACTCAATACTCACAGTCATAACCGTCCTCGTTATATTTGTCGAGAGGGTCTGGGACTGCCACAAAGGGTGCATTGAATACGTCATGCCTTTCTAGCCAGTCCTTTACCTTCAGGTCGTCCTCATTCTCTACAAAAGGTCTATAATCTGCAAGATGGACAAGATGATCGTCGCGTTTGCGTGTGCATATCAAGATGTATGTCTGAGCCTCTACGCTAGGTATGCCGCGTGGATAGCCAACTGGCCAAGCGTAGATTGATCTAATGCCTCTCGCGCGAAAGTCGCGATTAAGAATAAATGCTTCGCCATCCGGCATCTCCAGCCCTCGTTTGCGTCCCAATTTGTGAAGCTCATTGAAAGTTAGGAGGTATCCGCCAAATATAAGCGTGTTCTTTGCTATGATTCGTAATTCAATAAAGCCCATGGATGGGAGTTGATTTACTCACTAATGGCACTTGAGTGGCGCAGTGGTAACGTGTAATGCTTATGAAAACTGGCCCAAAGCCACAATAGCATGTCTCGATCAGTTCTGCCATTGCTACACTTTGGCCGTCAATAGTCTGAGACCCCAATGCACGCCATGATTACTCCTCTATGAACCATCCTTTTACATAAACAAAAGATAGTGACGACAACCTGGCCACGCTCATTTGAGCTTAGCAGAAACGATTGTCATCAGGATTCAGGACGAGATCGCAAACCAGGTTTCTTATTTTGTTCCACATAAGAAGCCCAGCGAAAATTAGACCACCCCGTCATCGAGAAGGCTCATCGAACTAGAATCAACTCAACGCTGGATCACTAAAGCAACTTTTTTTGTCGACTGGGATATGCAAAGGTCAACAACAGCCATTCTCAGGAAGGGAAGGGAAAGGAATGCAAGTTTGACATTCTTGTACGGACGGTTCTAAGAACTTTCGGGCTGAGTAAAAGGCAACTGAGGAGTGGGCTGTTGCCCGCGCGGAGAGGTGTTCCAAGTGCGGCCAACAGCAGTAGCATGCGCACCAAGTCTCAAAGAGGAAGAAATCAGTCGTTGGAGTGCCTGGAAATGCCGGCGAAGATGGCAATCGTAGCAACATGCGTTATAAACAGTCTCATGGAGATCGCTTTGGCAATGCTGAGGATGTGTCCACCCGTCTCTCGACTCCCTCTGGCTCCTGTGAGTTTATCATGGCTTTCCTCAACGACTATAGCGAAGCAGCGGCAGCACCCTCTCCTTTTCACCAGTCCAGCGCCACAATCTTGGCTTATCTGTTTCCATCGTATTGCACCTTGCCTCTTCTCCCTCCACGGCACAGTTCATTACACCCTCTCAGATTCCTCCCGTGTTAAGCCTTAATACAGTATGGGACAGGGCGACAAAGGAAGCGTTTCTTTAGATTGTTAAAAAGCTTTATTAGCGCTCTTCGTGACGATGGTGCCAATCGTTCCGAAATGCATAATTACGTAATATCACCGAGCCTTGTCTTGTGCTCACCACAGTACTCCTGCAACAAAACTCGGGCTCTAGAAAACCAGAAACTAACCTCTTATGAGTGCCCCTGTCGTGTTGAAAAAGAAATCTAGTCATGTTCCTGGCACAGAAACATACAGAGAAAAAGCGACGCGCAAATTCAAAGAAAACCCTTGGGTGCCTCTAGGTCGGCATCACTCCTTATACAGCAAAATACCTATATTAACCTATCTTCTCGACCAATCAAATTAGGATCATTGGCGACGGTAGGCGCACTCGTAACCGCTATGGTTAAAATGAAACGCGGCGAGTCGCGCTCGTTCAACCACTGGCTTCGCATGCGAGTGGTCGCTCAAGGTCTTACGATCGCCGCTATCCTTGCGGGCACTTACAGTCTTAGGCCTAATGACTCGCCCGCATCAACGACCACCAACACTGGTGCTGGTGCTAGCGCTGACCCAACCCTAACGCGGAACGATCTGGACCGGGAGAGGAGGAGGGTAGAAAAATTGGTAAGAGAGAAAGAAGAGTTTGAAGAGAGGTTGAGGGAGGCAGAGGAGACGCATGATTTGGAGGCACGGATGGGAATTCGGGAGGGGAGACCCAGGACTGAGCAAACAAGCGGGTCGGGTGAAACAAGTGCTATGTCCGCAGCTGCAGCGACCACTAGCAAAGGCGGCTGGCTTGGGTGGCTTGGGTGGGGACGAAGTTCGGCATCTAGCGGCTCACGTCCTCCACCTTCTGCCCCCGATGTCGACCCAAAATCAACTAGTCGAGACGACTCAACACGCAATTCTTAGTATCATGTCTGCATAATTATGCATTCATGATTCGGCGCATCGTCGCATGACACATCATATCATCACTTCGTTGCGCAAATATCCATACAGCAAACTGCTCATGTTGCCACAGGCCCAACACTCATCTGCTCGATTATTTGCCGGTTATCTATCTCAATGAAAGCTCAGTGCTCAATTAAGATGTTGGACAGAGCCATATTAGCACTAAATTAAAATGTACACCTTTGCGTAAACCTCTACTTGGCACGATGTATCTATATCACCTCCATAAAATGCCTCTTACTTTTTCGCCTCTTAAAGAGTGCATAACCGACCATACAATGCCACATGCTTCCATCCACGCTCAAAAAGGAGATAAATACCGACATCAACTATCGCTCCTCGTCTTGAAAAGCCCAGGATCCCCCTCTTCTCTCTTCTTCTCTACGGCCAGCGTCCATCCTCCATATAGCTGGTTGATGAGAGCGCTGCGGCGGAGCACAGTAAGCTCCTTCACTGCGTCCGAATACATAATTCGGACCTTGTTGGGATCTGACTCGGACTGACGGAGGAGATCCAGGATAGAGTGGAATGGCGAGACATATATGCAGACCGGGAGAGTTGACGTGTAAAAGACAGCACATTAGTAAAAGATGATAGCAAAGAGGTTACAGAATAGAAACCCACCTGGATTGATCGGAATGTGGCTTTTGTCCTTCGTAAGAAGTATTCGCGGAAATTATAGGAACTAAAGCTGCGTGATGTGCGTAGCGTTGCAGAATATAGATCTAGGATTGCACGGCGGCTCGGTGCACTGGCCATCGTAGGCGGCTGGAATAGTCTATGGTAGATCAACGTTCGAGCTCGTTCGGCTGCGAGTCTGCGACCTGGAGGTGGAGGTGGAGGTGTGTGCTGCTTACTAATAACAGGACCTTTTCAAAAATACCCTGACTGATTCATTCACGGGGGCAAAATTCTCACCTATATTGCGCACAACTGACAAGGCGCTTTAAAACGAGGTTGAGTGGCTACACTTCGTAGTACAGAACGCTATATATCCCCTGTTACAAGTGACTTTTCGCTTCGGCCTTCAGTGCAGCATCGACGATCTCCGCCATCCCAACCACTGCCTCATCCTCCTGATTTCTGCCGACGACTTGCACACATACGGGTGCGTCTTTGAACGTATTCGGGTCATCTGGTAATTTTTATACACAATGAGAAGTATTATATTAAATAACGGCGAGATACACACATAATTCGTAAATTTCCTCGTCCGCATCACTGAGAAATTCGTGGGCGGGTTTCTCCGTGTCGAGTGTCTGATCGACCTTGGATACCGGAATAACGAGCGCAGGATAATCAAGAGCGTTCCAAATGACAGTATAATGTATAGAGCTGTGGGAATACACATAGGCATATATGAGACCATCGCAAACAAAACGAAAAAAGGGACCCTTCTTCACCTGTACTTCCCATGGGGTGGTGCTGCAAACGGTGCGACAGGAGCAATAATGGCGTCGACAGGTCTACCAGTTCCTGTCTGACTTTCGGTAGCCATCCAATGCTCTAAATACTCCTGACGTAGGTCTCGTCGCTTCTTATGTACTTGCCAAAGGTCATAGGCAGAAACGTCTCCTGTGGCTGGAATCAGCTTATGTTCAGAGAGGCTGAGGTCTTGATCCAGCCCCATGTGGGACACTCGGGGTTCTTTGGTTGAGGCAGTAGTTACTGCGAAATCCTTCTCCAGCCCGGCACCAAAAATGTCGAACTGGAAGCGGCATGAAATAACGAGGCAAAAAATCTAACAAGTCGCAAAAGCTCACAGCTGCTTTAATGATCTCCTTATGCTTGATCGGCTTCCAGTCAATAACTATGCAAAAACGTTTGAGATTACAAGCTGAGATGATTCAACCGAAAAAAAAAAGCGAACCTCTGTGACCTGCAGCGAGCAGCGCCTCCTTGGTTATCTCGAGTCCACGGGTGATTGGAGGGTGTGGTATGATTTGGCCATCGTTCCACAAGATGGCAAAGCAAAGGCCCTTGCCACCTCCATGCTCGGCCAAACAGTACTCATCGTTGTCCCACTTTTTTCTGATAACGAGCGGATCTCTCAACCAAGACTTTTGACTCATCACGCCCTGCATGAATACCTTGATCCCAGAGATTGAGTTGCTCATGGGTCCGAATACGGAGGGCAACGAGTCTTGACCCTCCTCTGAGTTAACTGAGCCAGCGTATGGGACGCGACCGCCGGATGGTCGGAATCCATATATCCCATTCATAGACGATGGGATACGCACCGAGCTGGTACAGGAGGAATGATTAGGAGAGTGGAATCTCGTAATGATTAAGCCTTACCCCCCGATATCGGAACCAACACCTTAGATTGTGTCCATGATCGAGGCAAGTCAAAGTAGCAGAGTTGGCAATCTACTTACCAATGGGTGCTCCCTTGAGCGCTAACGATAGTCGTCAAAACCAAATATGAAAACGGGAAATTTGCCACAAATACCGATCAGAGCGCCTTCGCCTCCAGAAGAACCACCAGGGGTGAGCGAGCGATTGTGAGGGTTCAACGTGCGTCCGAAGACGTGATTGAACGTCTCGGGCCACTGTCCGTTATATGAGAAACTAATCGGAGGGTCTTATCCGCAGCCACACAAGATATCATACCATAAGTGTTTGCGGAACATTGGTCTTGACGTATAAAACAGCGCCGAGGGATTCCAGAACATCGACGAGAACCGAATTGCGTTCAGGATACTTCCCTATCCATGAGACGTATCCTTATCGGACAGGCGCATTAATGTACGAATAACATGGTAAAGGGTTGATTGATACCCATGGTAGACTCGATTCCTTTGAGGCTAATCTGATCCTTTAACGAAACAGGTAGCCCTGTTGAAAGATTAAACGAGGCACTCTCCAGGACTCGATTCCGTACGGTTGCATCTTACCATGCAGAGGCCCAACCGTCTTTCCTGTGGTTTTTAGATACTCATCCAATTCTGAAGCGCGCTTGAGTGCTCGGTCGAAGAATATCTCTGTCAGACAATTAGTCTATATGATGAGATCAACAAGTGTTGGTCCAACGGTAAGTGATGCGTGAAAGATCAAACGGGCGCCGAGACCTACCAATTGGTGCGCAATGACGGCTCGCTTGGAAAACGCCGTTGTAACTTCAAAAGAGGTCCATTGTGCACTTGCAAGCCTCCCTAAAAGAACATCCACGCTTGAATTGGTGATTTCTACTTCTTTGGCCGAGAGAAGACCGCAAGCTTCGGGAAAGCTTATGATATTTAGCTCATGTTCGGATGGAAGATTCTTTAGGATCCATTCCTTTGGGATGGAAGCTAGTTGCCTTTCTTTCTTATCAGCGACCAGCTCTTGCCAGGTTTGCGGCATGGTTTGTTAGATGTATCAGTGTAGGAGTAAAGCTTGGGAATATGCCCTACGGGAAACGAATTGGAAATCTGACATTCCGATATCAGGTGATTGTGCAAAAGATAGATGACAGAGCCATGGGTTTTGAAGTTGAACTTTAGCTATAGTGATAGCCGACGTCAGCGCTTAGATGACCGTCCCACCAATACAGTAGACCGCATGTAAACCAAGCTTTTATGAATGAGCTGACTCTTACTAACTTGGTTGCGTGTCCGTGGCATTTTTACATCACCTCAGTTCATCAATGTCTTATATTCTTAAATTTTCCACTTTGACAGCCAGACGTAATGAATGCAACTAAATAAAGGTTCCATGTTCGTATGTGCGAATTGCCCACGTCAGGCACCGGCTGCATTTTTGGAGCGAAAGAAGACGGCTTCCAGGAAGCAGAAGACATGTTCATACATTGTTGATGTCATGGCTCGATTTCCGATCTGACGAACTGCAGCACGCTGACAAGAAAAGCTCGAGCTGATCAAGGTGGTCTAGATGAGGCAGCGTACTTTAAGATATCTAAACCTAGCGCAGTTGCATATGTCATGGATTGTTTTCGAGAAGAGTTCTTTGTCCATGTAGTAGACAAACGAGCCGACTACGCCGATGCTGCTTATCTCCGACGGCAGCAGAAAAAGAGCAAACAGACTCACCTTATTTGTAGCCAGAATGCAACTTGCACCGTGATCATGTCAATGTTGGCCAGATGAAGCCGCAAGATAGGCCCCAGCTCTTCTTCTTGCCCTTTAACCATCAGACCAACATCAGATGTGCGACGCTATTCGGGGATATCAACAAACATTACGATAGGCGAAGCCGTTCAGCCAAAATGTTGAATAATACGTACTCATCTCTCTGACCGTCGCTAGCTATTTCTGGGTGACTTGCGATCTGGCTAGGCGCATCCAAAATGAAGCGAGTTTGCACGAAGGTAGCAAACCCGGTTTTCACGAATCTGCAACTCATCTAGCGCTGGAGCGGCATTCTGATATTGTATCCGTTACGCGTCAGAACCCATGTGCTGCCTATGATCAAGTGACAATAAAACGAAGAATACTGTGATTAAAGCACGCTAGTCTCATTCGACGGTTTAGTGGCAGATGAATTCAGGGAAAGAGCTCCGGGGAAGCTCTGAAGCCGTGACTTCCATGTTACCCCCTAACCGCAACATCCACAATGCGGAACACTTCCCGAACAGCACGCATGTATCTGTATATAAATGTAAGATTCTAATCTACAAGTCACCTTCATCCCACCGTCTTACCAATGCCCGGTTCAATATCAGAGTCCTCCCATTCTAGTCGCAACAAAATGCACGACCACCTTCACCTTCACGATCACCATGACGAAAAGGTCCTTGCGCAACAACCAGAACTAGAATCTACGGTGCCTGATGCCGGGACAAACTGGTGGTGGAAGTACAAGTGAGTCTTCCCTGATGATCACTGGAATTACTTGGGCTTATTGCTCTCATCCTGATAGACAGATTCTTCGTGAACCTATGGCAGAGTTCTTTGGGGTTATGATCCTAATCATATTTGGCGTTGGGGTTGATTGCCAAGTCGTTCTTTCGACTAGCCCGGGAGTCTCAGCGGCTCCTAAAGGAGTATGATCGGCTCATCATACTACCCTTGAGCGCAAATTACTGACAAGTTTAAAGGAATACCTTTCAATCAGTTTTGGATGGGCCATCGGTAAAACATTTTTCTTTGAATACAGTGGACAGGGATTTATCCTATGTTCCAGGTACGGCAATGGGTGTATGGGTTAGCGCTGGCATCTCCGGTGGTCATATAAATCCTGCGGTATGTATGCTCATGTTCGTATGTTGTGATACACATGATCTATACGCTACTCAGGTCACACTGGCTTTGGCTACTTGGCGTCGTTTCCCATGGAAGAAAGTTCCTGGTAAGCAACTTTACAGGGTCTCACGGTGAAGCCGTGACATTCCCTAACTTCGCGCTACAGGTTACATATTCGCCCAAGTGATGGGAGGTTTAGTCGGTGCTGCACTAGTGTACGCAAACTACTTCCACGCGCTCGACATCTTCGAAGGTGGAAGGGGTATCCGAACTCTCAAAACAGCTGGCCTATTCTCTACATACGCGGTAAGATCGGACTATTTTGGTGATCGATGTTCTTTAATGACAAGGGCGCGTCTTGGGACTTTTCTTAACAAATAGCTGGATTACATGACCCACGTGTCCTGCTTCTTCTCCGAATTCCTCGCAACCGCAGTTCTACTCATTGTAGTCCTCGCTACAACGGATAAGAGGAATTCTCCTCCCCCTGATGGTCTTCTTCCTCTCACACTGTTTATATTGATCCTTGGTCTTGGCGCCGCGTTGGGCATGGAAACCGGTTAGTTTGATATTTGATCTTTCTTGAGATTGTTCTAAAATGCGCTCTATGAACGTGATAGCATATGCACTCAACCCGGCTCGTGACCTTGGCCCCCGCCTTCTGACCTCCATGGTTGGTTATGGGAAAGCTGTGTATACATACAGGAAGTTCGTCCAATTCTTTGGCTCTATTAAGCATCTGATGATCGAGAACTGATTGATGTCTTCTCAGCCATTACTGGATTTGGTGTCCCATACTCGCCACTATTCTGGGGGCGCAATTTGGTACCATGTTTTACGATGCATTTTTGTATAATGGGGAAGAGAGTTGGTTCAATCAACCGTGAGCGAATAGGGAATATGCATGTTTACCGTGCTCTGATTTTTCAAACTCTGGTTTAGCAGCCGTACTGTGCGGAAGCGATTGCGATCAGCACATGGAAAAGTATGATGGTAGATTTGTCCGCCTTTTCTGTTTTACGATGCAAGTTTGAAAACCCATCTCCACAACCATGATGGATGTAACATTTATGATGACTTGTTGTGTTAGCACAGATTGACAATTGATAGTTCAATCAAGGTACTTGGATATTTGGCATATGAGCAGGCCCTTCTTAGTCTGGTTTCCAAAGGATGTGCAGCTCACGCTAGATAACATGGGATAGTTGGCAGATTTCACCGAATCGAGCCAGAATTTGGTGAACTTCATCAGTTGATTGCTACGACCATGCCGACATGATGCTCATTGCTCATATTTCGACGGTTAAGAATACATCAGCGTAACTCAAGCTATTATCCTGTATGGAAGTCGGGCCTCGCAGCTGTGCTGGTGGACAATAAGTAGCGGCAAGCTACAGTATTATGCTGATTTAGGACTAAGTCTCGGGAAGGATGAGCTACCAGTCCTGATGCATAATGCGTGGGGGTCGGTTGACGTCTTGAATGATATTCTAGCTGTATGTCAATTACCATGACTGACGCCCGCCACGGCTGGCACTCCGAGTCGGGGACGCATAAGAGAACTTCGGGGTCGTGACTGGGCACCGTGCCTGTGGAGCGATCTCAATGAGTTTTGGTATAGAACGACCCACGCTCATCATTTTGAATGTTCAAGGAGGTCGCCAACAGCACACAGGAGACGCTCCCAGATTCAATTGATGCCAGAAGTTTTCTTGAGTTCACAACTAGAAACAGATAGACTGGCGATATGCTCATGCAAAAGTCCCGGTGTGTCCCGATGTTAACTTACGAATGACGGTATGTAGATCATTACCCGCAGTGCCTGGAACCCCTAACCGCAATTTCCGCGATCCGTCGCCTACCCCCGACACAATCGCGACGACTGGCGTCAATAGTCGGGCGGCCGACGATACAATAAGAGACCCCTGCTGACCCTAAGGACCCTCGCATCGGCTCAAATGCAGGTGGATTAACGATAGCTAGCCTTTCAGGACATAGCTTACTGACGCACTGATCCCGGTGCCCGCCATATAGGCATAAGTGAACCAAAAGGCACGACGTCGTATCGGACAAAAAAAACATTGCTGCTAGGGAATGATCTTGCCATTTTGTGAATGGCCGGACACTTCTGCTGCCTCGCCCTGGCTGATATAACCGAGTCATCAAAGTTGTCCCTTTGTTCATGAGCCCGCCAGGGATTTCAATAATAGAAAGTTTTTGCATAAAAGATTCTGCCTATTATTGGTGAGCTTGCTCCTGTGGTTCCAGAATGCGCCGGCACACGTTACGCAAAAAAGTAAAAAGGTGAGAATGACTTGGAGTGGTCTGCGCAGGGGGGGTGATCTAATATGGCAGATAGATAGATGAAACGTGGGGTAGCGAATGACATGAACCTGGGGTACTGTATGTGCGGATATAATTTTTAACGGTGCCCCAGGCACAGGGAAATACCGTGACCAGGGGAAAAGAGGGTGGTTATGATTTTCAATTCTTGTCACGCGGGTTGCACTCGCAGTCTGGCTCACTACGCTGGAGTTGGTCTTTTAGATAGGACTAACATATACATAGATCGGAACTATGGCCGGGTACCTATTAACGAAATTGTCAGGAGGGTGTATCATTGAATTAAATCTGAAGCCATGCATTCAATCAACGCCTGCTGGACCAGCCCAACCTCTCCTTATTTGTTCATTGGTTTAATAAATGTACACACAATTGAAGAGCGGATGAACAGGCATTATTTCCGGGGTCCCTTTGACGACACCATCACGACAATTGTTCAATATAGTAGGGCACATGTTTTGTTTAAGAGAAGTCGTCACTGACGTGAGAGTCGGTGAGACCCTTGAATATGATTATAGTGGCTGATATACGCACAATAGGTTTCTGAGTCATGTTCGGCGTTCGTGTCGAAATTAGCAGTTCAGTTGCACCCATTGTAGAGCGGCTCCGTTGTGCTTATATTTCGTAGAGACCAGTTGCAGTCCAGATGTCGCTGAAAGTACTCCGAGAGTGACATTGAATGGGGAAATCCCTGCTCATTGGTGAATTGAAAACATGGACATAAGAGATTTACGGGATATCATCAAGCGCTTCAGCTGGTGCTTATCCTGCAAAATACATGACGCCAGTGGCTGGATGAAGGGAAAATGATGAAGATAAATTAAATTAACGTGATGAAACGGGCACGTGAATTCTCCGTGCGTTCTTGTTGTCTAAGCCTGCAAGCCTGCCTTGTAAACGACGTCGAGCTCACCTTGGTAACCTTCCAGTTGAGACGAATCTTACGGCTTTCTCTTTTCCCACCCTTGCCATAGTGAATTCGCCCGGAGGCATTTTGTTATACAATGCGATACAATGCCTTATCACTTGATGGACTTGCCATATTCGTCTTGACCCGTTTTCGTGACGAGTTTCAGCCTCATCAGCAAACTTCCCCCCCCCCCTTGTTCCCCGATATCCCGAATTCAGCTGACTAGCTGCTTGCTCGGGTTTTCTTTTTTTTCTTACATCATGATCTTCCACATCTCGATGATAGACCGGACACACATGCCGACAAGTCAAAGGGGGGGAGACTGGTTGGTCTACATGTCAACCAAATTCTATTGCGATTGGGATCAGTTCAACTGTAACACCATTTGGGCCTAACACTCTAACCGGGGGGGGGAGGCGCTTTTATTTGATCAGGATCAGCTCTGCAGCAACGAACGATGACCCTTACCTACAGGATGACTAATCATCAGGAAGCAATGCCTTGGTCGGCGAACTAAATTCCTCTCTTATTCCTATCCCACCACCATTAACCCAAGTTACCAGTGGTTCCCATCATGGGATTCACACCAGGTCCGCTAGACCCCTTCATCGAGTTCATGAGGCCTCCTCCAGACGAGACACCTGCTCAGGCGACGGCGCGACAGCAACGAGAGCTTGATGCTCAGAGACGAAGCGATGCAATCGATGAAAGCATTAAACGAGCACAGCAGCAGGCCAAAAAGGAGAAGAATGTGGTTAAAGTATTACTACTAGGACAGTCAGAGAGTGGTAAGTGGTTGTTCATTGTTATCGACGATCCCGGTATCCATGATTATATACATCCAAACAACAGGGAAATCAACAACGCTTAAAAGTGCGCAACACTATTCATACCTCATAATGACTGTCACATTTATAAAACTGTGGTAGATTTCCGTATGCGCTATTCGCGGGACGACTGGGAGAGGGAGCGCAACGGTTGGCGGGCTGTGGTCCAGCTCAACATTGTCCGCTCTATTACAAACATCCTCGGCATATTAGAAGCCGAATTGAACGGAGAAATTACGGCTGATTCAGGAGATGAAGAGGCAACGCAGGTCGAAGACGATGACATGAAGTTTGCAGAGCAACATCAATTGCTCATGATTCGTCTTGCCCCATTACGAGGAATCGAAGCTGAACTGAAACGGCGTTTGGGCGCAGGAACGGAACCCGCACAGCCTGCGTTGCCGATGATCGCTACTCCATTCGATGCTGTTCCGGACGCGTCCAACTTGCGGCGGACATCTCCCGAGTTTTCCGTGCGTTCGTGGAAAGACGTGCTCGATCCAAGCGATCGTCCTATAGATCTTTCAACTCCCGCGGATTTGGATTCGGTGACGGACCTTTTAATCGAGTGTAAGCAAGAGATGAAGGCACTCTGGGATGACAAATATGTGAGGTTCATTCTTAAAAAACGGAAGCTGAAACTGCCCGATTCTGCCGGATTGTGAGTTCCTTTTCATCTCGTTCACTTGGGACCGGCTCGATTTTTTTTGTGCTTATGTGACTTTAACATACAGCTTCTTGAACGATTTGGACCGTATCGCATCGCGCGACTATGTCGTGAGCGATAACGACATTGTACGAGCACGGCTCCGGACTGTCGGGATTCAGGAGCATCGGCTCAAGTTTGATCATGGGCCGTTTGACAACGCAAAGGGTGGTGAGTGCATTGTTTTGGATCATCATTTACGATGGTTGCGTTAACATTTGATGACACAGGCAAGGAACCTGGCTGGGAATGGCGAATATTTGATGTGGGAGGATGCCGTACATCTGTTCGTTGTATTTTGTTTTTCTGTTTCTGAAACAGTTTTTTTTGTGGGGGCCATCTCACACCTCGGTATAGCGCGCCGCATGGCTTCCATTCTTTGATAACGTTAACGTTATTATCTTTTGTACGTGTGTCACACTCCCCTTTAACCTTGTGGTGTATGGATTTGATCTGATTTGAGCCATTTCTGTTGCCCGGCAGTGTCGCCTGTATCCGTCTTTGATCAAAGACTGGAGGAGGACCACCGCGTTAACCGGTTAGAAGACTCGATCATACTTTGGACTTCGATATGCTCGTCGAAGCTTCTTGCGAAAGCGCAGCTCATACTGTTCCTGAACAAATGCGATCTGTTGAGAAGAAAGCTCAAACGTGGAGTACAAGTCAAAGCGTATTTGCCTTCCTACGGCGACCGTCCGAATGAAGTAATACCTGTTGTCAAGTGTGCGTATCCAAGTTTGCACTTCTATGTCACCTGTGTCAATTGGTCATGTTTTTTTTTTCCCTTGCCGATAGATCTCCGTGAGAAGTTCAAAGACATACAAAAGCACGCTTCGCCGGAAGCACGATCTACTTATATATACCCCACAACAGTGACGGTATGTTTTGTAACTCTCATGCACACTCCACTGGTAACTATAGCTTTTGTATATAACAGGATACGGAAGCGACTGCAGTTACACTTGAGTCAGGTAAAAAAGAATTGTTGTTATTCTATTGGTGAACATGATCTGATTCTTTTTGATGTTACGTTCCCGCAGTCCGTGACGGTGTCCTTCGTGAAAATCTTGCCCGTTCTCAGCTTATCTGAGGTACTGGGTCATTTGTGCTTTATTCGATACACGTATTATTTTAATTATTGGTGAGGTGTTGAGAATGGCTGGAAGTGTTGTATCATGGAATTCACCATATTAGTATTACCATTTAATAGTCGACTATATCTATCATTATTTTTTCTCTTTTGAATTTCAATCTCTTTTGTGTCACTGTTGTCCGCGGGGGTTGGAGCACATGGCATGGGAAGATCCCGTGATGAATCTTGGCGGGATGCTCCGTCAATTATCCCGGAATTGCGTCGTTTGTCAACAAATGAGGGTCCTTAAATCCGCCTACTCTGCTCTACTTGCTGGGATGTGTATCAGTCTCAAGTCCAAGGTAAGCATCTCAATTATCAAATATCAACTATCATACTCTAACTCACGCCAACTTCTCAGAGTGTATTTCACACCCACGAGTAGCCCAAAAGGGTTAACCAAGCATCATATGAACACCACTGTCTTCTGACCTCTCGACCTTCTACTTCGGCTGTTCTCTTTTCTCAAGCCGCCCCATCCTCTTCAGCCCTCCCCTACCATCAATGCTCTCTACAGTAGTAACCCGAGTCAGACGTCGTCTACGCAGGTCCCAAAAGTCCCAGGATCAGCCTCCAGACCTAAGACGCTGGAGCGACTTTATGAACCCATTCCCGCACGTCACTCCTGGTGGATACAGTAAATACTACGCGAAACATGGCTTGCCCGAGCCCAAACCCCTACCTTCTACACCATCCTCACAAATTACTCATTCAAGTTCACAGCAGCGGTCGGCGGTACCCAGCGACCCATCGTCTCATGTCCGGCTTGGGTCGTATACTATTTCAGAACCGATAGCGTTTCCATCTCCTAACCCATATTTTCCTTCATCGCCTTCTGCTTCTTTACCTACACGTCGGAGAGAAAAGAAAGATTCCAGGTTGAGCACAATCGAAGAGGCGTCACCAGCACCAAGTTTACTGTTCAGTCCATCCTCGCCGAAACGCATTCGAGCTAAAACCATCTCGACGACGACAACCAACTCGTCTTCGCTGAGACGCAAACAACGGAGGGAAATCCTCCGAACGCCGAGCGTGGAGCGTGATTGGCAAAACAATAACAACAACCATGTTCCGTCCTCTTTAGACCTCTTTCATGATCACGACTCTTCTCCCCTTCTTCCTCCATCTTCTTCATCACCACCACCACCCTCTTCGTTATCATCACACGAGTCGAGTACCCACTCATCTCCGGTTGACTCGGAGACGCCTCCTACCACGTTTGAGGGTCTGTTTGATGAGGAGTTGGTTTATCCGGACAAAGCTTATCACGATGCCAAGTTGGGAATGAGAACGGAGTGTAATAAGGATGAGGTGGGTGTTGTTGATCCACATGAAAGATCTGAGAGTAGATCTTCGTATTGCACGGCCAGGAGCGAGTTTTTTGATGATTAAAAGGAGAAAAAGAAAGAAATTTAATGGTCCATTTGTATGCTACTTGTGCAGTTATTTTCTCTTCTTGGGCCCGTCTAACACCATATTGTATTGTTATCAAGTGTATCCAATATAAATATTTTACTTTCTTGAACGGCGCTCTGGAAGGAGTTCTAGGTGGGTTACGGTCACTGATAGGGAACAAGCTCTTTGTCGAGTCTGCCAGGACGTTGAACCGACTTGCTGAGCATAAGCTAGTTCATCTGGCCGTGTATCTCGCGATAGGCGCTCCCCCCTTGGTCAGGGGCATCAGTAAGATAACGAGTGCCTTGTGGTAGAAAAAGCTAATGAGAAATAGCGTGTATTAATACTAATAGCACCTGCATAGACTCAAAGAACAAATGTCAAACACGCTACGCGTTCCAAGTTTAAATAAGATGTTGCCTGAAAATAGACGCTCCGCACACAGAAGCAGCCAAAAGAAAAAAAATATCAAGTGTTTCCGATAATCAATTCAGTCACCCCCTTACCGCTCCTTCTTGTCTTTTCCAGACGCAACCGAATCGTCCTGAGCTTCGGTCATGATGCCGCTCAACACAGGCGCGATAGCCTTTCTCGTCGCGTCCACGTTGCCTTGATCATACACTCTCACTTTAACCTCGCTGGGGACCTCTCCGATATCCTGTCTTTTGTGTTTCTTCACTTTGAGCTCGGCGTTTTGTTCGAAGCCTTTCCAAAGACGCGTTGCGAGTTTGTCGACATCGATAGGAGATACAGAGGCAGCGGAAGCCTTGACATCGTCGTCTCCTTCTTGTCTGTCCTTCTTCTTGGCTCCTCCTCCATCATATACAATCCACGCCATCTCGCGTCTGTGTTTTCCTTTTCCGGGTTTTCCAGGTTTGCTGCCTTCTCGGAAAGATGTGAGCAGGCCTAACACTGCAAGACCGCGTTCTTCCATCCAAGCAATTGCCGCTTTACCAAGATTGCTGTTGCCTTGGGGCCAGTCTTTCAGCGGTATAGGTATACTCGCAAGGCCCGCCAACACAGTCTGCTGCTGCTGTCCATCACCACCACCACCGCTGCCGCTGCCATCCACCAACCACGGAACGGCGGCATACCGATACTCCTTATAATCCCTTCTCAATAAATCCCGTCCACTAAGCCTCGTCACATCCGCTTTCCTATCCCTCAAAGTACTCGTGAGTTCCCTAATCGCACCGGCATCACAAACCGCATCAGGCTTCGCATTGGAGTCGTCAAGAAGAGCCGAAACGAGTTTCTGTGGGAGTTGGTGGGAGAGTGTGCTGCGGGATGCTAGGAACCCTGCAGCTTGGTGATCTACGGCGAGTGCTTTTCCGTCGGGTTTGAGTCCGGAGGTGTCGATGAGGATTGCGGAGAGGAGGAGAGTGGCGAGAGTTGGGGGGATTTCGGATGGACAGAGGGATGCGATGTGAGATGCGCATGAGCCTCCAGAATCCTTTATCGAAAACCTTCCATGTTCACCCTGACGGTACTTGATTTCATATTTGGCTGTATATGAGTGGCTTGTTGGATTCTGGTGTGTCGGTGAGGATCGATGAATTCGAAAACCGTGAAGGCAGGTTGTAATTTTAACGGCACAATCGTACTCCCTTACAAGCCCCCCCTTCCTTGGCGCCAAGTGAGGTCTATATTGGCTTTGACTCTTCATGCTATTAATAGTACAACGAACTTTCTTCAAGATCCTTTCCGGCTGAACCCTGCAAGTAAGATTGGAGTATTCTACAGTCGGCTATCAGCCTGAACAAAAACCATATGCTCCCCCCCAACACCTTGCCTTTTTCTCTACGCTTTAGAAGCGATAGAGAACGTGTAGCCCTTTGCTTTCCAATTTCACTGTCGGTCACGATGACACCACCGAGGTTCTAACGTCCACTTCTGACGCTTCAACAGCAACACGTGAAGAGACTTCTCCTATCATCCACCTGCTAGAGGCCCATCATATCTTATCTTCGGTCAGGTGAACTGGAAAAATGCGCGAGAGACGCTTCTCAAGCTTTCCCGCTACCGATTGCCATACGGAAATGCTCTGCTTAAAAGAGCAATACCCCACACCACGCACAGTTATATTCTTCTCTTCTTCTCCCATCTTTCCCTCATGGCTCCAGAAATAGCTCCAGCGTTATCTTCCACAAATAACAGCGATTCCGAGAAACAGGAAATAGATACGGAAGGCACATTTCATCAGGCGCAGCATGAATTCAAGCTTAAGAGAAAACGTAAATGGTTCTTTGCGCCGATCGATCCTACATATGCCGATGCGGTCCACCGAGATGCTGCGACGGTCGAGTATACGGCCGAAGAAGAGGTATTTATATATACGTTGCTTCAAATATAGAATTCTGTTCAGTGTATTTTTTCCTCTTGAAGAGTCGCGTGAAGAGGAAGATCGATTCAACAGTGCTTCCTTTGGTGATATGCAGGTATGGGAAACTCGCCTCTCGCTTGCAATGCTTCTGACTAGATCCGCGACGTAGTTACGTTTGTCAGTGCTCTTTGCCAGGCTCTAGCTTGCCACTAGCTGATCGATTGCTGTCTACCAGTCAATCAATTTGGTACGTACATGGTATGACCACTGTTATTGATTCCTCCAACGCCATTTCTGCCGCCCTCGCCAGACCGTACGAATATGTAGGCTTTCAACTCCACATCTGACGCCACATTCTTACACAATGAAAATGCAGTGGGAATGCGCACGTCATTCAAGCTTTTAATGAAAACTATGTACGTTCTACCACAGCCTCTGTTGTCTAGTATCCCCTTCATAACGTCCCGTCTCACTTAAAGGGCATTACCAATAACGACAAATGGACGCTCGCACTCAGCATTTTTTACGTTGGATATTGTGAATAAGGCTTTTTTCAAATGACTATGGAATAACTTTACTCAACTGCATTTTACAGGTCTTCTAGAAATGCCTGCTAACAGTCAATCATTCCTCACATGTTCCTCCTCCGTGCTAATATACATCTTTAGTCCTTCAGCGGTACATTGGCGCTAACAGATTGTAAGCATCATATAAATCCATCGTTCAATCGTATAGATGAACTGATACCCTATTAGCTTCTTTCTGGCACTCACATGTTGGGGTATTGCCTCCCTCTCTTTCGTGTACGCGAAAGGTTATGGTGGCCTCCTTGTTCTCAGGCAAGTTGATACTCTGAAATTCAGACATATCACATAACTCATAGCGGAGCTTATAGAGTGTTACTGGGAATGGGAGAAGCAGGGTATTACGCTGGTATGATATATTACCTTTCATTCTGGTACAAGAGGTATGTAGAACCACATTTTTATCCCATAACAGCTAATAACTTCTCGTGCTATCTCAGACACGAACTTGCTATGCGTATCAGGTACGAAATGACTTTCAAGCGGCAGACCTGAGCCCGTTCATATTACTAACACTCCATCGTGTCCCCTAGCCTCTGTATGACGGGCACTGTACCTGGAGCCATTGGAGTGAGTAATCTTCATATCATCAGCCGACCTCTGCTCTGAGTATCGTCACCAAAGGGCCTCCTTGCGTTCGGCCTTGTCAGAGCCCACACCTCCGTTCTAGCTGGGTTCGTTTCCCAAAATAGATCAATCTAATTGTTGAGCTGACGCGTTCCCTCTGAATAGATGGCAATTCCTTTTCCTGGTAATATGTGCCTCATACTCTTTCGGCACATGAGTAACCTCCTAGCAGATCGAAGCGATACCCACGCTGATCATGGCTGTCGCTATTTTGTTATTCCTACCTTCTTTTCCTTTTGCCGCTAGGTTTCTCACACCAAGAGAGCGAGCTATTGCACAAGCACGTTTGAATCGCGATCAAAAGCCCCAATCTCATGGCGGTATGACGGGATGGCAGGGCTTCAAGGCTGTTATCGCCGATCCAAATGCTTGGTTGTTCACTCTGATCTACGCTAGCTGTATGTTCTACACGCCGAAAATAGTAAGGTTATGATACCGGTTCTAACCTGGCTTTTCTAGTCAATGTCGGGGTCGCAACTGTATCCTATTTTTTGCCTACGGTGTGTATTCGCTGACTGCGTCCGGACGCAACATCGTTGACCTCGGCGTTTATTCTTAGCTGATCAAAGGCCTCGGATTTTCATCCATCAACGCGCAAGGGCTGACTGTTGCCCCTTATGCCGTTGGTTGGTTCATGGTCTTTTTTCAGGCATGGCACAGCGATCGTACAAGGGACAGGGGATGGCATATCATGTTGTCTTGTTCCGTGTCGTTCATTGGCTACGTTATCTTAGCGACCTCGGTCCACAAAAGTGTGGGTGCAGCGTATTTCGCGCTTTTCCTTGTGGTTGGCGGAAATTATAGCTTGTTTCCTCTGGTCATGTCAGTTCCGTTGCGCGATTTCGAGCCATCGCAGAATTTGTTGACATTTTTGTTTTTACTATAGGAGCTGGGCTGCAAACACGTTCTCCCCGACGTCCAAACGAGGTGTTGGCACTGCATTTATCGTTTCCATCTCGAATTGCGTTTCGATGTACGCATTCTCTGTTTCGTTTGTTTGGTATGGTACACACAGTGCTGACTGCTCATAAAAGTGCATCGCCTCAAGTATACTTTGACCCCGAAGATTCGTTCAGAAAAGGGCATGCTATTTCGGCGGGGTGAGCACTTTTGGTTTTCAATGCCGTGAGGGAAAGTATCAAGGCTGAGTGAAATCAACAGGTGTCTCGCGCTGTCTTTCTGTGCTACGTTTATTTTGCGCACTCGGCTCGCTTACAAGAACAAGAGCAATGCAAGGAGAGTGGCCTTAGTCTCCGATGAAGATAAACAGAAAGCTCCTCAGGAGGTGCCTGATAACGATCCTCACTACGTTTTTATGACTTGAGCATGATTCATCTCAGAGATCTCGGAGGCATACTGTTCATGAATCTCCTATCATTTCTGTCATCCGTCACCGCGGGACTGTCGGTTGCCACGCAAAAAATTCAAGTTTTGCCGCTGCAGTAAAATCTTTTGAAAAATGAGTAATGCATAGACGGCATAGCATAGTACGGCCTTTTTCAACGCTAGACTCGGTGGTTAGATGGCCCTCGACATTGAAAAGTAACAAGCTGAGAACAGTTGTGCAGTGATTCGGATACAACGTGTGCCGAACAAAGGGCGGCTCGGAAACGATCTATCAAGAAACGCCCCAACTCAGCCGACTTTTTTTTTACCTAATTTATTATTTCGAAAAACATCTTTCCTCCTCGCCACCACCAGCCTCCTCGTCGTTGTTTGATCGATAGAATATACAATAGCCATGGCCCCCGTTAATGTAAAAAAAATTTGCTGCAGTACGTGTTTGTCACTGTCATTGCAATTACAACGTGTTCACCTTGCCACACGCGTAGTCGGCGCTGGATATGTCGGTGCGTCGTCGTTCTACTTCATCCTTTCAGGAGAACGAATCTCACCGCCATAAATCATATAACATATAGGCGGTCCTACCTGTTCTGTCATTGCTGTAAAATGCCCACACATCACTGTCACCATTGTTGACCTCAACGCTGCCCGCATTGACGCGTGGAACTCACCTGACTACAGCCTGCCTATTTACGAACCAGGTCTTGAAGATGTCGTACGCGAGGCCCGTGGTCGCAACTTGTTCTTCTCAACCGATGTGGATAAAGGAATAGAAGAAGCCGATCTCATCTTTGTTAGTGTTAACACACCTACAAAAAAGTCGGGCATTGGTGCGGGTAGTGCGGCAGACCTCAAGTACGTCCATTTACCAACTTTTCATCTTTTAACCCCTTTCATCTGCTTTATGTCATGCCTTCCATTCGAGCTTTCTAACCCACTTAATGTGTTTCTAGCTATGTTGAACTCGCGACGCGACGCATTGCCCGCGTTGCCACGTCATCAAAAATAGTCGTTGAGAAGTCCACTGTTCCTTGTCGTACAGCCGAGTCAATGCGAACAATACTCGAAGCAAATTCCAAGCCTAACTGCCGCTTCGACATCCTCTCCAACCCTGAGTTCCTTGCAGAGGGAACGGCGATAAGCGATCTCAATAACCCAGATCGTGTTCTCATTGGTTCACTGCAAACTCCGGAGGGCAGAGATGCTGGTGATGCGTTGGTATCAGTCTATGCTAATTGGGTGCCGTAAGCAGAATCCATCTGCCCTTTGAATACTGTGACAACTGAGATCTTTATCCTTATCTTCTGTACAGCACTGATAAGATATTGACTGTTGGGCTCTGGTCCTCTGAGCTATCAAAACTCGCAGCCAATGCCATGCTCGCACAACGTATCTCATCGATTAATGCACTTTCTGCAATCTGCGAAGCCACTGGTGCAAATATCGATGAAGTCGCTCACGCCGTCGGATATGACGCGCGTGTCGGAAACAAGTTCCTCAAGGCTAGCGTTGGTTTTGGGGGTTCATGCTTCCAAAAGGATATCCTCAATCTTGTGTATCTGAGCGAAAGCTTGCACCTACCAGAGGTGGCGGCTTACTGGCGTCAAGTTGTGGAAATGAATGAGTATCAGAAGAGGCGCTTCTCTAAACGTGTTGTTGACACTCTTTTCAACACTAT
>JABCKL010000082.1:0-18299 GCA_018851305.1 Calocybe cyanea
AAATATTTTTTGTTCATATTAAGTAATAGTGATGAATTACAGCTTAAGATGATACATGGCTTGGAAGTGCTTGGGAAAACTATAATCACTTTGAGGTATCTTGGGAGTATGGATAAAATTTTCAAGGATTCTCAAGGAAATTTCCAAGAGGAGTCCTTCTCTTGGGGAGCTTGGAGCTCTTGGAAGTGACCCAAGATGTTTTCAAGGTGTTTCAAGGTGTTTCAAGGCATTCAAGGTGGTTGCAAGGCACATGATGTTTTCCCGATGGATTGGGCTTTGAGCCGCTCACTATTGAATTCTGATCTGATTACACACTGTAATATGTATGTGGTTGGAATGCTGTTGACAGTTTGCCTCTACAAGCCTCAACATCTGTTATTATATTCCCTGAGTCTCCTTTATTGCTAGTACTTGGACTCTACCTGCGGCCCACAACGCCAACACCGCGAAAGAACACCATAGCCAAAAACATAGCTAAAGAAAAGCAGACATGTGTCAGATCTTGTCATATAGTAGAGAAAAGCAACAGGATTTACCGAGTACACCAAATGCAAAGGAGCCCCACTGCGCAGCTTGATAGCTGCTAAGCGTCGACACCGTCAACACTTCCTCACCTGCTGAATTTTTCTTTGGTATCGCGCGATTGAAGATAACAGTTGTTACAGTAACGCCGAGAGATGTTCCGATCTACAATTTGCCAGCAATTCACACACAGACTGGGTCTACTAGCTGAAAGAATCGGATCATACCTGTGTCATAGTTTGAAATAAGGCCCCAGCGAGACTCTGCTCTTGCGGCTCTGCAACTTTAGCGATGAAGAGCGTTCCCGCAGAAAACACAAAATCAGCCCCAGAAACGGCAACGACGGCCGCTGGAAAGCCAAAAGCCCAATATACCGCGTTTGGGCTGATAAGTGCAAATAAAAGGCAAGCTACTGAGGTGCCAAGTGTGCCCAACGCTAGGAGCAAGTCAGGGAAGTCCATTAGACCTCGTAAGCCGAATGAACGCACTGATAAGGTAAACAGTAGGGATGTGAGCAACGAGGAGAGCGACAATGACGTTGCATATGATTCCGGAGACGAACATTGGGAGGAGGCGCAGTACTGTGTGAAGGGGTGAAAGTTGTAGATAATTCTGATAATAAAGCTACACATATAGTTCTATGAGTACTGATCCACAGATGAGCATTGAAAAACAAACATGCCTGTGCCCAGAATGTCCACGATAGGAAGGAGCACCATTCTAAAAAAGCAATACACATCATGACGGCGAAACGGCCCTTTGCACGACCCCACAGAGATACTTTCATTAACGGTGGGGGGGAGAGCCATAATTGCGCAGGTGGTGATGGCGTCGAAGCTGGTGTCGTCGCTTGACTGTCATCACTGTAGTGTTTGATTACCTGACCCTGCGTTTGCAGCCTCTCGAGATGCAGCTGCCAAAAAACAAACAACACAAGGAGCAGGACACCTGTCAAGAGCAGCGCCACGATATCTGGGTGTCGAATTTTGTCAGCATTTACGTCGTTTTATCATCATTCAAAGGTCGCCGAAGTGCATAGACAAGGCGATGAGAATGTGACATACAAGGTGTTTTCCATCTATTCGGGGCAACTTCACCCTGTCCAAGCACGAACGTGATCAAAACGAGCCCAGCGGTCACAAGTATTGCCCCAAGCCAGTCAACCCGTTTGTCTTGTTCTGTTGAAGGTGTATCAGGGTCGAAGGACACTATGCCGCCTATTAGGCAGAGTACGGTGAGGCCAGTTTCCAAATAGAATGGAGATCGCCAAGTCTGTCTTTATAGAAGAATAAACGTAAGCCATATCAAACGGTAGCGCCAAGCAAGAGAATCGCGCACTCTGTTACCTCAGTAAGGACCCCACCGAGCGCTGTACCAATGGCGGCGCCAACAGGTGCCCCAGCCCCAAATGTAGAAAAGGCCATAGCGCGTGCCTTCGACGGTGGAAATGCATGAGCAAGAATGCCCAGCTTAAGCAGTTGTGTTTTAGAATGAGATAGTATCCCGAAAGAAGAGAAAAGTCGCTTACGGAGGCCGGAATGGTCGCTGCAGCGCCGATTCCCTGAAAACCCCGTAGAATATCCAGCGTCAAAGCATCTGTACCCCAAGCCTATGAATTTCTGTCATGGTTGAAAGAATCAATGCTGACTTTTGGCAAAACCACACCCTAAGGTAAATACTGCTAGTACAAAGGTGCCAAACAGATATGTTTTCTTGCGTCCGTGCAGATCTGCGATGCGCCCAAATACTAGGAGGAGGCAGCCCTATCGCAAAGTAGCAGTAAGATACAAATTATGGGGACGGTGTCAGAATATTTACAGAGCTCAGAGTATAAGCTGAAACAAGCCATTGTAGCTGTATTTCCGGAATACCAAGGTCACGTCCGACGGTAGAAAGGGAAATGGCGACGGCTGTACTGTTTGCAGCCTGAGCAGTTTTTGAACTCGAGAAAAGAATTACGGTGAGACGGGACACATACATTCACAATCATAGCAAAGGTGCAAGTCAAAACCAGTACAACCGATCGAAGTATACTCCGGGTGGTTTCTGCTTTGCGGGACTCGAAATCATGGTCATTGTCGACATCATGATCGAGGTCCTTCTCGTCGATCTTGTCCTCGGCGACGATCATGGAGGGCGACATGATGGAAAAGAAGATGCATAGTAAATTTCTCGGGGCAGCAATAAGTAGGTGCAGCCAAACGATATGTAAGGCCGATCGAGATTTGTTAAGGAGCACACGAACTTCGACTGAGTAATAATATAATTAATAATACCGTATGATGGTGCGACACCTCGCGTGGAACCCACTTTACGTACTGATGATATCAGATTAGATCTGACAGGTCTTGTCAACGCTGTAGTCTACGCACATTTGATTACCCGGAGCCCTCGCAGCGGAATGGGAGATCATCACGACAGCAAAAATATATGTGATGAAACTTTCCGTCTTTCCCAATTTAGCAGAGCAACATGCGAGGAAACGGAAGGAAGCGCGACCCTACGCACCAGGCCCCTGCCCGATAATTCTACGTTTACTTTACGGCTAAATCCAAATGCAGGCATAATTTCCGGAATATGACAGCTTTCGTACACCAACCGCACTCCGACAATGATTGCTTGCTAAGCTTGGGTTCGGGTTCATCGGTAAAGCTGTGGGCAAGGCATCCATGCATAACCATAAGCAAACGACTGATTGCTAGGCTCGTGACCAGCCAAGTCTCCTACACTTTTGTGCAGTGCACAAGGTGTACGCGACCAAGGTCACCGGTCTAACTGATTGCATTCTCCTAGACTACAGCGTAGACGGATCTCACTAATCACAGTACAGTGAAGGTTACGCGTGCTCTCAGGCATAAATAAAATGTGAATGTTGTCATATCTACTGGCTAAGAATTGTACGCACAAAAGATTCGTAATTTACGTTTCCATCCCTTGAAAAGAGTAATGAATCAGTAATGGGTGGAAGACCCAAATTCAACTTACGGTCCGATCTGCACACCCTTCAAGAGCTCGTCCACTTCCTCGTCAGTCAATTTTTCGCCGAGCTGCGTGAGCACGTATCGCAGTTCCCCAACCCCAATGTATCCGTTAGCCTCCTTGTCAAAAACTTGAAATCCGCGTATAAACTCCTCTGACGATTTAGAGTAAGACGTAACAATGTTAGTCATGACTATTCCCTAGATCAGAGATGTGCGAGCTCGCCTGGCGTGCCGGCTGGTTTGAATCCGTCAGGACGATTGAGGATCTGCAAAAATGTAGCAAAGTCCACTGGAGAGACATGGGTTGAGTTCAGTACATAGAGACTCCGCGTGCCTGTGCAGGATCGTACCTTCATGAGGGGCTCCTTTAACGATTTCCGCCACCTCGGCTTGTGTTGGATTTTGTCCCAGGGCGCGTAAGAGATCACCAAGTGATTCTCTAGTCACCGTCCCCGTTCCTCGCTTATCGAATAAAGCAAACGCCTCCTTATACTCTGTTCCCGGAATGTGCATGAGGCCCTAAAGAGTAATGTGTGGAGAACGAAAGATGAAAAACGAACCAGCGTTGTCACTCTGAGGTGAAAGCAACAAGGTCAGATTCTATGCAAAGATACTGTGATAGAGCAGTTCCTCACCATGATGGCGTAAGGTGATAAGGTGAATTCGACTGTGAGTTTGTATGTCCATGTATTGACGCACGCACCCTTCCTTGTTGCTCATCATCGATATCATGGCACGTACGGTCTCTCAGCCTACTCCGTCTCATGGAGTTCATTATGCTATTTGACAGGATCTCGATCCTCTTGCAGATGTTAGCCCCCCGCGTTATGCCGTTGAATCGGACGAAGAAGAAGATGAATACTATCCCCTTCGGCTCACCCCAACGACGCCTAATCAGGACACCCAGGTCAAGCTCACAGGCGAACTATCACAGGGATACAACCTTATCGTAGCTACAGGGGACATTGCTACATACTGGGCCCGTGGCATGGATTTAGGTGAACAAACTGGATCCATAACTGTCAATAACATTCAGGCACGACGTTAGCCTACTCACAAAATTGCGCTCCGTACTTAATCAATTTTCGCCAGGTTGGCCTCGTGTTTAATCCGGATTGGACGGGTGCTACTGTCATTATATCAGAAGCCCTCACAAGACTGCCCGTATGGTGCATGCACCGTTACGCTCTCACTATCCTTGAGTCACTCAAGCCAACAAAGTACACATTTCACTTTGTCATTGCTTCACAAACGTTCAATCACCCATTTGGCAGAATTGGTCTACTTGATACATATGCAGGACCTTCTTACATTGCTGAAAACCCTGTTCTTTCCCAAGGTCTACCAATTCGGTATCTCACGAACATGGTTGCCGACCTTTGGCCAGTGAGTCAGTCTTCAATCGATACAGAAATCGCCTTCTCAACACCTCGTAGAAACACAAATTCGAACCATTTTCGCCGCCCAACCTTATCCAATCTACTTCTGCTTCTTTACTTTCAATTCGCTGTACACATTACCCACCATCATCAAGCACTGTCGTTCTTGTGCCCGCCTCGCATATAGCCCGCCCCGCTCCAAAGGATTTGGGGCCAAACAACTTTTTCAAGCTGTCGGAAGACTATTTTGAATGGTCAGAAACGGTCGTTAACGACGCACAGGAGCTACTGTTTCTTTCAATCGGCGAGGCCGACATACCAGCATGGTCGCACAATAAAAGCAACGTGACTGTTCCAGATATATTAAGGAAGAGTGATGTCGGGGACGGTGCTATCTACATATAATTTTTAAGATATGCATCTTGAGGACAATGACGTGAAGGCTCCAGCAAGATGTAAGCAGTATGTATGCCTATGCTAGGGGTATATAGACACTGGGCAGTCAATGGATTGATTATAAGATCCAGTCGTTATCTCCATGCTACCTCCCAGGGAAAGCACCGGGAATCGTCTGTCTTCTTCGTTCGGGATGATGAAAGTAGGTTCCGTATCGTGATGATCGTGATGGTGATGCAGTCGGTGACATGGGTTGTTCATTATCCCCCATAACACTAGCCTCTGTGATGGATTGCTCCAGCCCACCTGTGTTTCCTGCATCCAAGTCCTCTTCACTGTCAGTATCATTCTCAAGCCAGTTCCCGTTATCAGGCAACATGATCACGCCAGAAGCGACGTCGTAACTTAAACGATTGTTCAAACTACCTGATCGGGGTCGGGCGTCCTCCCAGGGGTTGTTAGCTGGATCTTCTGCGGCAACGACATGAGTCCCAGTACGACCAGACGGACCAGAAACGTTTTCCTCATGGTTGAGTGGTGCATTGGACGCGCGGCCTCCACGTAAACTGCTGTATCGCTTTCGCAGAGTGAGCACAACGGCTTCGTTATCTTTTGCGACTCGCGGTGTATCTCCGCGATGGTCGTGATTGACTAAAGACTGCCCCTTTTTCAGTGGAAGCCAAGGTTCAGGTAAAACTCCTGTGAGAGCCGGATGACCATATCGCCGCTTGCCTGTACTGAGTATCTATAAGTAACTGTTCATTATGCTCAGATCATTGATGGTAATTACTTCAAAACGCCATTGTACCAGCCGGCCATGGGTGGTTGGGACTGGCAGTAAATTTGAGTTTAGGCGATAAGAAAAGATAAAGCTACGTACATAATCTGTCCGTTCGTCTTCCGGGGCTACGTACAGGGTATCGTCATTTTGTGCATACCTCCTCTTGCTAAGATGGCTACACTGTCCTTTAACGTAGTCGGTGCTGGGAAAGACAGAATCTACCTTTGAGACCAGGTCACAGGATGACCAGCCTTCAATCTCACGACGTCTTCAGTCTCCTCACCCCTTTGAACCTCACATACCGACGATAAGCTAACAAATTTGCTGAGAGGCTTGAAATTCTTGTCCATATACCACGACCAGATAATTGTTCCCACCAAAAGTGGTGCGAGTAGAGTGGAGATGATGTAGGACTGCCGAAGGGTGAAAATACCAATCATAAAGAGCAAAAATGTCACGACGCCCCATATCAGACGTATGAATGTGATTGGCCAGGCCTGCCCTTGAGACTCATAGGGTTTATAGAACACTGCAATCAATACCCACCACCGTAAGTATAATGTCGTGACGTGGTGTTGAGCCACATCCGTACCAAAAAGCAATTTATACTTGTACACAACATAGCCCACGCCAAAATAGAATGCGCCGAAAACGACTATGAGGGGTTGTACTACGCTGTAAAGCAGCGTAATCACGAACATCAAAATCGCTTGCGGATAAACGACGCCATAGTTAATCATGGGCGGTGCATTGAGCTCAGCATAATCTGGAGTGGCTAGGTCAGGCCATGGTGAGAGGTAAATAAAATTAGGTACCGCGTGGGGTCCGCGTCAGGAACATCCGATAGAATACACGAGGAATGATGACCCCCAAATTCAGGAGTTGCAGAGGCATTATGCCGAAGCCTTTGCTATGATGAGATCAATTTGATGGTGCATGTCGAAACCATGCTCACCTTGCAGTATAACGTATGACAAGAAGAAGTGTCTAGACATAAATCGTTCCAACGTGTTTCTGAACTAATGTATAACGACCTACCGAGCTCTCCCTGCTTGTAGCGCAATGGCCAGCTTTTCTGGAACTTTTGCAGGAGAATTCGCCAAGTCCTGAACGAGTTGCCAATAGGTGGTTGCGAGAAGAAAGATGAATACGACGTTGATGAGAAGGAAGAGAAAGTATCTTCGAAACGGTGAGAGCAGATAGGGTAGATACAAACCGCGGCTTACTTCCGTAGCAACGAATATTCAACCCAGCTCCTCGCCCGCCATCCCTGAAGGTATGTGAGACCTAGAATAAAGTGAGCCACGGTATAAGTCTTAGGCACGTAGCTCACCCTCCAAGATGAATGGCAAACAAGCATTTAGGGTAATCATGGCTACACTGGGAAGAGAGTTCTGTACAATTGCTCTGAGCTGCTCATTTCGATCGATGATTCTGCCCAGCCATGGCATAGTCTTCTTCACTTCTTTATAGCTCAGCAAACTCGCGAGCGCACTGATTGGAAAGAACCAAAAGAAAAGGAGGAGGGCCATGCACCCAAAAACTATAGCGTCACGCGTACGAATGTTCGCCGAAGAGGGTGACATATTAGACCAGACAATGTCGCGAGGCTCCGGAGCAGAATAGGTTTTCAGTTGAAACGGATTGGGGGCATGAGCGACTTGAACAGCTATTTGCTTGAAGAGAAGGTAGACATTGAAGACTTGAGACTCAAGAAAATCATGGATTGGAATGAAGACTGACCACGCTGGACATTTTTTCGAAGGTCACAAAGGCCGACTGAGTAGCCCTAAACCTTCCTGCCCGCCGCCTTTTCTTGACCAGTTCATCCGCTTCTCGGAACTGTCTCTCTAGGTGCTCCAAAGCATCAACTTTGGGTCTGAACCACCCGAGACGTAGAGTTGGCCGTTTTCGGTGGGGGACAACGAACCTCCCTTGCCGCTGCTGACCATCCTCGAGATCCAGATCAGCCAAGGGAGGAAACCCCACCTCTTCTGGATCATATTCCTCCACTGAGCTGGGGTTCCCAACATAACTGACCCATGCTTGCTCCAAGTTCAATAGGGCTTCTGTCCTCTTATCTATTAGCTTCTTCAAGCTCGACACTTCCCGACAGACATTGACGCTTTCCACAGCGAGACCCATATTTTCAAAATATTCTGCCAACGGCCGCTCTCCTCTCAGATGATCGGGTAAGTTCGTCACCAACACCGTTCGAGCAGGAATAGAATGAACAAGCTCCAGAGAGAAAAGTTGACGCGATCTGATGAAACGTCGGTAGTTCTGGTATATGAAGTATAGAGTCAAGATCGTAAACAGATAAGTGAATATCAAGTGTACGGAGAGATACGAATTCGCGTCATTGATGAGATCGAGCCAATCGTTCAATGGAGACGTTCGATTATTCGGTGAGTCAAAGGAGTATTGAGAACGCGCCCAACCCCCGTCGTCACCAGGCCAATCGTTATCATCTTGGCCGAGGTCTTTATTATGCTATGTATGAACGTAAATGACGTCAAGTGCAAGATAAACGCTGACCATACCTTCCAATTTAGAGGCATAAGTATCACCACTGAGAAACAGGAGCAGACGGAGAACAAATAAAATGACATCTTGAAAAAATTGAGTAGCTGTGCTAACAATTATGTGAAAGATCCCAACGAAACATGATGGGCGTAGACTTACGACAGCCGCATCAAGGCCTACAATCTGCAAGACCGTAAACTCAGACGTTCGGATTGTCGGCATAATCCAACCAAAGAATGCCTGGTGCGCATGCGCTTCATGTGGTGAGAAGCCTTGATAAAGAATAAGTAATAAATAAGAGAGAGGGTGGATCTGGAAACCTTTCAATTTTGTTCTAGGAGCAAATAGAAGTGGCCATCGAGTTCGAGAATATGAAAAAACGAAGAAAGAGATTATGCCAATAGTTGCAGAGATAGTGAGCTGAGTTGTGAACCATGGACCTTCGAATTTCTCTGTAGACGTTAAATCATTAATGTCTCAACAAGATAAAGTCGTGTGGAGACAAAAACGATACTTACGCATGGGAGGGGATCCAGGAGGTAAGCCACCACCATCTTTGTCATTATCGAACAGACTGGCGAGAGTCGAGCCCATGTCGTCGACTTGAAGCGACCTATTCAATGACCGAAGAATGCATGCCATTGACATTGGTACATGCTCTAGTTGTTTGGCAAGAGCATTCCAGTTTCACAACTTCCTTATCAGGTCCAGAACAGGTTCAATTAAAGGCGTGTGATAGCGGAATGGCCACTCTCCTAGGAGTGATATGGCAGCTTCTCAATTGTTTGTAGTAGAGACTATTTAAGGGTTACCAATGTCTAGCATCCAGGGGTTGCCCTCTACTTTGTTTTGTATGATAAGTTAGATCGTAACGGAATCTATGCTGACTCTGTTGTGGTTCCAAATCGCCGTCAGGCTCACATCCCAACTAAGTCTGATGCGCTTTCTATGATCCTCTCAACGCTCCACCTTTCCCGGCTCGGAATTCCATGCTTCAGATCTAGCACATCCCCCACCTCATCGCAAGCCCTTAAGACCGTATCTACATCTTCTTTCGTATGCGCAGCGCTCACGCAAAACCTCACACGGCTAGTAACCAGTGGAGTAGCGGGATAAGCCACTACAACGACAATAATCGGAGTCTGGCGATCTTTCATCATATGGTGGAACATGCACATCTTGCCTGGGTTAAATAATAACAAAGGCACGATAGGGCTAGACGGGTGGCCATAGGTAATAAAACCTAGCTTGTTCAATCCAAGATGTAGATATCGAGCATTGAAGGCGAGACGGCGAAGACGCGAGCGACCTTCCACGCCGGAAGAAAGTAGAGGCGGGAGAGTAAGCCAAGACGGGAGTGCTGACGGTGATGCTGGGCCAAGGTGCGAAGTAATCGTCTCCACAGGTGCTGTAGGTGGTGTAGGTACGGCAACACCCATGATACTTGCCATACTAGAAAGAACCTGGGTAAGCACAGGAGGCGTCATAGACTCTGCATAGGCCCCAAGATGGCCACGCAAGCGAAGTCGATCGATAAGTTCCTTTTTGCCAGATATATACCCTCCCGCGGCACCGAAAGACTTTGTAAACGTTCCCATAAGGATATCAATTGAGCGCGGGTTGACCCCAAAATAATCCGCGACGCCGCGGCCGTGGGGGCCCAGAGCACCTATTGAATGGGCCTCATCTACGAAGAGGTAAAACTTGGGAAGACATGTGAATCGGACGCTCGCAATCAGACCAGATACCTAACGCCTACCTTGTACTTTTTCTTGAGCTGGAGAATGGCTGGCAAATTGACAAGTGTGCCCTCCATACTGTAAAGGCCTTCAACAATGAGAAGTATCTTCTTCCAAGGCCTGTGCGTTTTTGGTTGCCCCTGGCTGATGACTTCCCTAAGAAGAGTTTCAAGACTGGTCATATCGTTGTGCTTGAACATGCGGACGTGTGCACCACTAAGGCGCGTTCCGAAACGGATGGAAGCATGATTGAGTTCATCAGAAATGACGAGGCAGCCCTTTCCCACCAAAGCCGGAATATAAGCTGAATTCGTAGCGAATCCCATGCTGCTGATAAGCGCGTCTTCCATGCCAACGAACTTTGCCACCAAAGCTTCCGTGATCGTATGTAACTCGGTTGTGCCTCCCTCCAATCTTGCGCCGCACGTTGAAACACCGTACCTACGTATAGCCTCTTCTACCGCATCCGCACAACCTCCGCGGGCTTGTGCGAAGCCCAGGTAATTGTAACTGGAGATATTAAGTGCACGAGTGCGTGTGCCGGTGAAAATTTGGGTATGATTGTAATCGGGAGAGAAACGGTCGAGGAGGAGGATAGTGCGACCAGCGACGCCAGTCACAGGCTGGGAGAAACACTGGTCCATCCTAGCCTTTAAGCGGCGAGTATAGAAAGAATCAAAGTCAGAGTTGAGTGGAGCGTAGCCCTAGACACCCAAAAGGAGAGTCAGCATAGGTGCGCCAGGAGGTAAAAAACGACAGAAAGTAGTAAAGCAGAGCCAAAGAAGTTGGAATTAACAGAGAAAGTATGCTACGCACATTACGAGGCATAAGATGATAATAAGCTTTGGCATGAAGCCTCTTGCCCAAGAAATCGCGAATGTGACCGATAATGATGAGTATGAGATAGCTGATATATGTTGAGAAGAGAATGTAGTATGGTGGGTCTTTCTCTATGTGTTCTGGAAGAGGCTGGCCAGCTGCATGATGTGAAACGAGCCTATATGCCTCGTTTGCACAATGACCGAACTCGGTATGGATAGTGGTAAAAACCTGCTCAGAAGTAGGAGGGCGAGGGGGAACAGCTAGGCCATCGTCGTTGTCGTAGTCATCAGACTCATTCAGGACCGTATCCTCCGAGGACGAGGTGACAGAAGAAGAGAGAGAAAGGGCAGGAGTTGTCGTAGGAGACCTGCTGCTCCGAGCACGAGCATCTGCTTGAGAGAGAGCCGACAGGTAGGAAGCAGCTGTCGCAATAGGGGGGGATTGAGAGGAACGTTTCTTGAACATGGACAAGGTTGGGGAGGATATATTCAGCGCCATTGGCGATGACGGCAACGGAGATGAGGCGGTCATCCAGAGACGTCTGTCTCCGGTGAATGTGAGGGTCGAAACTCAATGAAAAGCTTCAACGTACGAAACACGCTTTACGTAAAGGATTCAAATTTCAGATTATATAATATATGTTTTTTTTGTCTCTACATCAATTTGCCCGTTGACCATTCAAGCAGCGTCGGAGTCTTTTTCAGCCACTCAACCAGTCCAGATCTCTGCACCTGCACGCCCTTGTCAGTCGCGTCTGTCTTAACCTTAATCTTCTGTCCGTCTACAATTTGCCATCTTTGCTCCTTAACCCGAATAAACCCTGCCTGCCATTCCTCCGGAGCAATGATGATCACAAATGGGACCTCATCTTTTTCACTCGCAGCAAATTGCGCTTGATGCTTCGGTTTATTTTTTGCTAGGAAATCCGACTGGACCCCAGAGAAGTTTTAGTAAATGCAATATAATTGGTTGTGGCGCACTCACTTTGATTCCGGCTTCTCTTAGCTCTTGTGCAAGCTCGACCCGTGCCTCCAGTAAACCGTCCCCCATGCTAACCACGTATGCCATTGTGTCTTTGCTTCTCATCCCACGTTCTGCCCATTTAGGCCATAGGATAGCAAATACGCGATCCAATCCAATGCTAACGCCAACGCATGGCAGCTCCTGCGCCTTCTTCCCCTCCGCCGATGCAGAAGCATTGAACATTCCCACTAAGCCATCATACCGTCCACCTGCAGCAATCGAGCCAACTCCGACTTGTGATTCATCTACCTCTTCTTCCTCCCCATCAGTTGGTTTTGGCCTTTTCTTTTTCTTTTGCACAGCCGCCGACTGCGACACACCGTCGGCGGAGGCTAATGCATCAGGAGTCTGGAACCCAGGAGGTGCAGATGCCTCCACAATAGCTTCGTATATAATACCAGTGTAATAGTCAAGCCCTCGTGCAAGCGATAGATCAAATGAGATCTGTCAATTCGATGACAAGTTCAATCCCTACACTTATTGTTGCAGCACATGTAACTTGCCTTGTTGATTTTGTAGGCTTTAAGAAGCCCGAACAGTATGTGCATCTCTTGCAATCCAATATGTGCATTTTTGTTAGCTGCGAGCAGTGCATCCGCCTCGAGTATTTCTAATAGCTCCGGTCCCCCTGGAGAAATAAACTGAGCATAAAGATAGTCCCTGCCTGCAGTTGACTCACCTTTGTGCTTGACATACTCTCCAATCTTATCGGCAACAGCAGGATCTAGCTCCTTCTCGTCAGTCATTTCCTTCTTCACCTCAGCCCATGGCAGCTACACAAAGTTTTTCCATGTTAAAATTGGGTGAGCGAAACTTCGAACATCTTCAACCCACTTTATCGAGCTTATCAACAGCCGACGATATTGACCGGATTTTCTCTTGAGGCACACCGCACACCTCAAAAATCCCATCCAGGATTTTTCTATGATTCAACTGACAAAATGTAAGATCGACCTACTTCAAAAACCATAGGCTCGATCACATACCTTGATAGTAAATTCGCCCACTTCTAACCTCGTCAGCACTGTAGAAAGCATACTCAGTACCTCAGCATCAGGAATCATGGGATCCCATGTTCCTGATATGTCAAAGTCCTGGATTAACACGAGCAGGTATGAAGCAGCCACCTCGTGAAACCAAAGGAACACTCACCGCTTGTGAAAATTCTCTCATCCTTCCCTTGCTCATCACTGGCTGATCCCGTCTATACACCTTTCCCAGCGACCAAATCTTACTTGCCGTATTATTTGCGCCCATCATGGCAAGATATCTCGCCAGAGGAACGGTGTGATCGTACCTCAGCGCGAGCTCCTCGCCTCCCTGGTCTTTGAGATCAAAGATGAGCTTTGCCTCCTCACCATATTTTCCCGCTAAGATGTCTTTCCGCTCAAAAACGGGAGTATCAAGGCAAGACCCGCCGTAGGTTGTAAAAACGTCAGTCACAATGCGTTCGATGTGAGCGCGGCAGTGCATCTCCGCTGGACCATAATCGCGAGTACCCTATTGACACGAAAAATTGTTAAATCACTGGAAAGGACCCAACGTGGGCGCAAACTGAGAAAAGAGTGATATACCGACTTTAGCAGTCTTGAGCATCATTCTTTCTTTCTTCTTGCTGCCTCCACCTGCACTCGCACTAGTTGCACCGGCCTTAGCGACTCCAAATGCCTTTTGTAACTCTCCCAGATTTTTCCATGCCGCTTCCAAGACACTTGCCTCGGCGCCCTGCTTTTTCAAGTCATTGTACGCGGCCTTCCGAATTTCAATCTCACGCTGTAAAGAATCGGCATCCAGGCTAGACATAGAGCTACAGTGAACGGCGAACCGGGAAGGGCCCGCGTTAGAAGAGAAAGTGAGAGATGATGATCGATAAAGATGGAGGCGGAATGCACCTCTTGCCAGTAACATCCGTATTCCAAAAAAGTCAATTTTGTTGACTCTATCTTTTTGGTCCTCGTGACCGGCTAACCCGCAAAAAAACTATCGCTGTAGTTACAATACGAAGTGTCTACTCTATCCCGATTAGAGTAACAGATAACCGTGCTTTGCAGCTTGCATAGCACAATACCAAGTAAAAATAGCAAAAGAGGAGTTCGGACATGGATTCGGGAGCAAACACTCAGATACTTACGGGCAGCGCCAAATTTCAGAGCTACGAAGCATTCCCGCAAAAATTGCAGATTACGAGTCAATTGAGCAGGTATAGCAACCGAGCTCCAAAGCATAACTATCTATTGTACGTCTCGACTAAGAATACTTTTTCCCGAGAATCCACATTTTTACTCAATGGGACTGGAACAAGCAACACGAATTTTCAGTAAAAGGTCTAAGCACTATTAAAAGAGCTCACAGAGGTTTATTTTCCGGTCTGACGTGAATACTAGCATGTTTGGGAACGCCATTAATTCGGTGGTACGCGTTCAAATTTTTATGCATTGTAATTTGGAATAAGCTGTAGATGAGAGGTATTAAGCCTTTTACTATAAACTTTCGAGGACGTACGAACGCACCTTGTTAACAACCCATCCAAGCGAGCAGCTTGCATCTGCACCGGGGAAAATGTACTTGTTCATGAACAAACCCCATACAAGATCTTCGAACTGCCATGAAGGACGAATTCCGGCAACTTGTAAGACAAAAGTGCCGTCGTCATCCAATAAGTCATAGATCTGGCTAAGGAACTGAGAGTATCGACGGATTCCGACATGCTGTATTTCGAGAGTTAATTTGAGTGCAACGCGGGAATATAGACGTACTTCAGCCATCTCAAGACTAACTATCTTGGTATAGGCGCCTTTACTGACTGGTAAGTCTCGATAATCAGAACAGATTATGCGTGCCTTGTCGCTAGAAATCTGTTCCGAGTAGTCAAAAATACCGAAACTAGGTCTTCTGGAGAGAAAGACTCACGCCATTCTTGGCAATACGATCAGTGCCAAATTTTGCCTGATTGACGCTGAGTGTGCACCCCGTGGCATCACATCCATAATTCTTAGCGGCGTACGCGACTAAAGTACCTCATCCACATCCAACATCCAGGAGTCTGAGAGAAACAAATAAATAACGAGTGACATTGATGACAGCAAGACGCACTTGTCCGTGGGTTTTAAATCAAGTTTTTCGCAGACAACAGAGAGCTTGTTGTCTTGAAGCTGTTCGAGCGACTCCTCGACGGTGTTGTCAGTCACAATACCCGATGTGTAAATCATACGTGGTCCTAAGAACCATTCGTAAAAGTCGTCTCCACCTGTTTAGGTGTCAGCGGTCGACGAATGGGAAACAGGCACAAGGGCATACGATCGTAATGGTCTCTCACTTGCTCCTGGTCTTGTTCCCGAGAGTGTGTAACGACGTCTGGAATAAGAACTTGAAAGACATATTTGAAAAGTTCCGGTGTGAAGGTCATTCGTGCCCAGTCATGTCTTTGCTCCATTATATCCAACACGTCACCTACAAAACGAGTGAGAGTAGAGTAGAACAACGAGAGTCGCGCTTACCCGTAAAATCTATCTTTCCCTCAAAGTATGCGTCATGAAAAACCTGCATAGGAATTTTGTTTTTGGCATAGTAATGCTTTCTAAGTTCGACGTCCTTGATGACAATGTACTCTTCAATGTCCTTCCCAGGTAAGACAACTTTCTCATTCCTGCGCGAGCCATACATGCTAATCAATGTCCAATAAGCCACGGCAGTTGGTATGCCAGAGAGAACCAGGAGGAAGAGGTAAGTCTTGAAGCCACCTCTGTTGAATAGAGGTAGAAAAGACTTGAGGAAGTATGGTACGACAAGGATAGCAAGGGCTAAATGACGGTTGTTGAACGCGCCATTGCCTTCAGCAAGACCGATGATAGGCGCATTTTTTATTGCAGGAGAGCTGGTCGTCCTGACGGTTGAAGATGCCATAATGGGCGTTCAAATCCCAAACAGAAAAAAGTAATAATTTTTATATTTGGCGTTTATATTGTTTGTCCTTGCTTGGTCGCGTACGTGTTTTAAGCTTATGCTCTTTCTCTTTGCCGTGTCGTCGCTGATACGATAGTATAATGTCACAATTTATCTCGCCGTCGCCTCCGCCTCTTCGCCACCCTGTGCCAACTCATCCAGCTTATATACCCGAACCTCCGCCGACACCAAACTCACCCCAGGGTTATCAGCGATACTCCTCCTCACCAGCTCCCAATTATAGTGGCCACAATGTACAACAGTCACCTTACTACCAACCCCAGCCTCCCAGTCATCATCAATCCCATCAGCCTCCTCCTCCTCCTAATCATGCACCAACAATTCCAGCTCCAGATTTTGGTGCTTGGGGCATGAATGATGCAACAGCTCAATTCGGCATGCAACTTGGCAGCCACGCTGTGGCCGCAGGTCAAGAATATGTGCAACGTAATTTTGGCACCATATTTCCCTCAACCACCCTCAAGCACCATTTCAATGTATCCAACTTTTATGTCATCAACAAAATCCGCCTTGTCCTTTTTCCTTGGCTTCAAAAACCCCAAGCATGGCGTCGTAAAGTCGAACGCGCTGAATCAGGTCAAGCTAGCGCAGAATGGGCCAGTCCTCGTAACGACATCAATAGCCCGGATCTATACATTCCCCTTATGGCTCTTGTAACCTATATTCTCCTTTGCGCACTCTACGCAGGTCTCCAGAAACAGTTTCATACAAAAGTACTCGGGGAAGCAGCCTCTCGTTCTGTGGCTGTTCTCATCCTCGATTTCGCCTTCGTAAAACTTGGGTGCTACTTTTTAAATGTACAGGACTCTAGCCAAGCCCTCGATCTCGTTGCATATGGTGGTTACAAGTTTGTAGGGTAAACATCTCCTTTCTGGCCCAGTAAACGTAAAACTTATTTCCACCGTTTAGCGTTATATTCGCTCTCGTACCAGGCTTCTTCTTTCATGCGACTGTAATCAATACAGTCTTCTTCGTCTACGCTTTCCTCGCAAATGCGTTTTTTCTAGTAAGTGCTGCTAACTACTGCTCCCTAAAACACCAATACAACCCCCATTAACAGCTTCGCTCCCTTCGTTCCGTCGTTCTACCCGACCCTAGCACTCAGCTTGTCTCTAATCCTAATCCGACAAGCACAGCAACACTTACTCACGCCGCTCGCCGCCGCCGCATCATCTTCCTTTTCCTGACAGCTATCTCTCAAGTCCTTTACATGGGTATCCTAGTGCGCATTTGATTGGACGCTCCGTAGAACGCAAGTAGACCTGCACATATTCATTGTAGATACCAGCTTGGGCCTATATCAATATCCTTGGAGCACGCCGCATTCAGTGTGTCACCCTCAATTTCTACGGAAAACGCTGCGTTGCATGGCATGCAAAATCTTAAGTCATTTAAAACGGCCGCAAAGTGTTTTTGGATATGCGCGCCTTCTTAGCTCAACCAACAAGACCACGGAAGGCTGAATGGAGAATAAAGTCAGGTCCAACGTAACTCAAACAAGCTATACATCCTTGGATCTATTGCACCCTCTAATTACACTCATTAACCCCGTAGATAGCCAGATGACTGCTAACTCAGCTCCTAAGTCATGGTTTGGGTCCCTCCCCATTGTCTTTTGTACCAAGAGGAGTTCATACTCGAGGGCCTTTCATCCCATGGCTCAGATATCAATATAGTAGCCTTACATCCAGTAATGAGCATCAAGGATATGGACTTATATTCTACATTCAATATAATGATCGTGACCCAGATGGGATAAAAAACAGTACAAAGAGGACATTTTGAGCTACGTTGCGCGAACGAGTATATATAATCACAACGTCAAAAGCTGCCGCCCAGTATATGGAAATCTTCAGATCCCTAGTTACCTAGTACAATGTCAGGACGAGCTATCACCAACTGGCCAAGCTCATTTGCCACCTCGCAACACATCCCACCCGGGATTATCCAGGCGTATCTCACCGACCCCACCCTCGTATATTCCGCTTGCAACTATCTTCAAACTTGGAATTTTAAGGTCGTGTGTATTATTCCCAAGGCTCCAAAGGCTAATGGCAATGACGTTCATGCCATGATAATCTAAGATGCCTTCATGAACGACGAAAGAGGTTTGTGGACCAATGTTGGCGACACGTTTTCCGAGCTGCCATCCATTCACATATAGCTG
>JABCKL010000082.1:18537-28595 GCA_018851305.1 Calocybe cyanea
ACCTAAGAAATCATTTTATCATGATGAAGTAACCGTAGGCTCATGAATAAACCCACGCCAGGCTTGCTAAGACCTTGGAAGGGCGTCAATGACTCCCAAGCCGAATCGTCAAACTTTGGGAGGTGCCAGCCCATTCGCTTAAGTTCGTGCGCCTCCGAGTCAGATGGGAAGTTTATCCACCAGACTCGGAACAGCTTACCTCGGCATACAACCCACCTAATCAAAACACTGAGAATTCGACGTATGCTACAGAGTAGGAAGGGTATTACATGCCTTCGTTCAAAATCTTCCGTGTCTTGTCAGGGAAATCCTCCCCACCGAAGTTTCCCGCAAGCTCCCATTTCGTGAATTGAGAAGTCTTCGATCGGCCTTCAAGGTAGTATCCCTAGGTTCAATTTGTTACTAAGTTCTCAACGAAACAAGTCAAGCAACAGGACCTGTATTCCACGAGGCTGTTGCAAATCCCGCTGGCGTCCACCAGGTGTGCAACAAACGATTTGACCAGCCAGGTTTCCTCCCATATGACTTCAAGACACTGAGTGAGATATAGGAATAGGAATGATTTTATGCTCACTCCTGCAACACTACGATATGGTTTTCACCAATATGGAGCATGTCGGACCGGATAAGCCAGCTTTCGTTATTTGTTGCAAGGCGTGTGTCTGAAGATCCCAAGAAGTGCTCATTCAGCCAGGCAGAGGCCGCAAAATGGATGCCTCCAGATACGCTAACATTGACTGCGGTCGGAACCGGCAGCGTAAGATTATGTTCAAACGCGCCCCGCCAAAGCAGGTTGCCAGCCTTATGATGGTATCGTCAACAATGGGCTGTTTGAATTAAGTAGAGAACTCCACAGACATGAAATCCGTAATCGTCAGCATAAAGGATCCAGGGTCCTCCATAGTATGGTGGGAATGTATTCGTAGTGATCGTACGGTTAGCCGGCACTAGGGAGGCCCCACTGAATGCGGGCGTGATCTCGGGCAAAGAATCGGCATATTTCCATTCTACCGTCATCAGATCAGGAAGCTTGATGCTGAAACCTGCTTGCGCAAGCACGAGCTGCGCTTCCCAAGCGCCCATATGATTTCTTCTAAGACCCTTAGCCCTTTTTCCGTTCCAAGTGACGGCATGCAGCACACTTGGACCATACACAGTGAGTGTGGTCGTGTTTGAAAGATCGCCCGTCAGTACAAGATTTCCATGAGACAGCGCTGCCGTTCGAACCAGATAAGGCCCAGAGATGAGTAATGGAGTGGAAGCTCCCACATCTATGAAGTTAGCAAACTCGCCGCGGCCAGCAATGGTAGGCATCCAAAATCCTGCCGCTGAATCATAGTCAGCAATGAACAAGACCGTATTCTTTCGTCCGCCAAGCCGAACGATTGTGACACCAGACATAATTGTGAAATTGATGATGATGCATTTCCGATCCTGTTCGTAAGTTAGTACTCGACCAAACTTGAAAGTGCCAGATTCATACGAGCCTCGAGGAATTTTGTGAAGATCTTAGTTGGACCAGAAGTGACTACTGTTGGCACTGCTTGATATGCAAGAGAGACTTCGTAAAGTAGCCCCGAGTTGCCATAGACAACAAGAGCGTCCATTCCATCAAATATGAACGACGTTAGAAGCATTGCAGTCGAATATTGAATTTTTGACGAGCCAAAGGATAGGTCGGCACTGAATGCCCGTGTCAGTTCTTTGGCAAGACAGAACTAGGCCCCAAGCGTACACTATGACGAGCGAATCCCGACCAAGTAGCGTAATACTTCCCCCAAGTTGTGGCAGTGTCAAGTTCTGAGAGCCCACAACCGGCTTTAGTGAGACAATAGTGCTATAGTACTCGTAAATACGTGATACCGAACCTTCAGGTAGAATATGGACATACGGATCACTTGATCTTGTATGTCTGAAGATGTAGAATGAGGAATCAGTGTCTGGATTGCGCAAATGCGTCGACGAGACCCCAGGAATGGTCGTATTATCCTCCTCTAAATACTCAAGAAAAAGATGAAAACTTTGAGAGAAACGCAGCACCTACTTTCTAAATTTGTCACTCTAAGGTCTGGAAAAGACCTTAGGAATAAGGACTGTAACTTGAGTTCTCTGTATTTCGCTGATAGTTCTCTCGATTCTGAAACGGCCGCGCCATAGTCCTAAAGTGCACATTGGGATAAATTAGGAATATTCTTAAATTTTGCATCATCTTACGGACGTACATAAGACGTATAGGCGTCTAAAAGCGATGATATCAGCCTAAAATATGCGTACTTGTAAACAAGGCGACGAACTGGTATATGGAAGTTGTCCCCATGAGGTACCCCCCTTTGCGTTCTCATGAGGGCGCTTCAGCATCGCTATCAACGAGATACTTACGTAGAACATGTAAAAATTGACCTGATTTATGATGTAGAAATTAGTGAAACATTTTTTATGGTAGCAGTGCTGGAATGCATACCGCCGTGACCCCGTTTGCCCATAAATGAAAGTTATGGACGCGTTGGAAGCTACACAACAGCCCAAGTTCAGGAGTTAGTATGCTGTAGTTGAGGTGGCTCACTTCGGGTTTGTCAACTCCCTGCAGGCGGCATAACCGCCAGACGAGCCCCATCTGTCATAGGAGCCACCCTGGAATCTGCAATCGCATAAGAGAAAGTTTTCTAAAAGACCGGCAATGCTCACTCAGGGAACATAAACGGAATTTCAGGAGTCACCGACTCATGATACGCCCTCCAAGTTGTGGGAATATCCCTCCAGAAGCTAGGGTTTGAACAATCGAAGGCTGAAGGATTTGAGAGAAATCAAAGACTAGACTGTGGCTACACGTACTGACTGGATACGCGTCAATTCCATAGATGTCTGCGGCATCAACCAAGTTTCGAAACAAGCCTGGATCGTTCACCATGGTGGGTATTACCTACAAGGTTTTGTCTAGACATTTAGGTTATGAATGGAATTTTAGGCTCACGATACCCATTTCTACCGCTCTCTGACGAAGTTGTTCAACATATTCATTTTGACCGGCTACAGTCAATCCACATAAGCTTGATGTTCCTTCCCGAGAGGAAAACAAGCTGACGGCCGTTGTAGTACTCGTTCTCTATCTGTAACATGATTACCGGTCCACCGCGCGTTATTTGGTTTTTTGCTACGATCGAGATAACAGCATTCCACTGGAATAGAAATAAAGTAGGAAAATGCTTAAAAGCAGTAGATACGTGCATAATCTTGCCAGGCCTCATGGAAGTAGGTGTCGTTACTTCGAAGTTCCCCGTTGTATTGATTCCAGGGAGGGTTACCAGGAATAGTAACAACATGTCCTGGAACGCCACCTGTGGTAGTCTCCGCGCTGGCACGTCCTATGAAAACTACAACGGTGGGTCTTTCCATGTCACGCACTTTATATATGGCCCTGGTCTTGCGATGATCCAAATGCCGGCCTCTTTAGCAGCGTCAAACAGAGGCTGTAAATTGTTGATGCCGGTCATATCGATTACACCCTTCTTAGGATTCAGAAGGTGCCAATGAACGTAGATAGAGAGTGCATTAAGTCCTGCTGCCTTCGCCTTGTGAGTGATATCTCTCCATAAACTAGGGACGGGTAGCCTCCATGTATGAAATTCGCCAGATTGCAAGAATATTCTTCTACCCTTGATGAAAAAGGAGTAACGGTCCCACCCAACGTCATCCGTCAATCCAGTGTTGTTTCTCTTGCTGATCGAATCGCGAATTCCAAGCGAGCAGGGTTCTGAATCAGCAAAGCTCTTGGCGACTCCAATAATCGCAACCAGAGCAACTTTCCAAAGTGTGATAGCAAGCATTGAGGGAGTGATGAACTCGCTCTAACTAGAACAAAGTATATATTACTGCCTCCTAGTCTGCTGACAAGTCACCTGTAGAAGAGCGGACGGAGCGACCGAGATTTACCCGTACGACGGGCCACGATAGAGCATGCTCCGGGTAAGTCTCATCATCAAGAGCGAAATAGGTAGCTGGATGGTAGAAAGTTCATAGAACAGACCAAGAAGAGACTATGGCCTGTGCGATCTGTCATTACATTTTGCAGTCGCAGCAGTAAGTATCATACATAGCGTTGCAAGTCTCTCACAAAGTGGAATTACATAACGATTGGATCAAGTTTGGATCTTAGCGCTTTACGACTCAGTAACAACAAAAGACCAGGAGAACTGTTCCTGCTACAATCCGTAACCCGCCAACACCATGGTTCTCGTTCTCGTTATTGGTGATCTTCATATTCCTCATAGGACTCACGACCTTCCTGCCAAGTTTAAGAAGCTTTTATTGCCCGGCAAGATCCAACAGATACTTTGCACTGGTAACGTATGCGACAAGGAAACATATGAGTACTTGAGGACAATTTCCCCCGATGTTCACGTGGTGAAGGGAGACTATGACGAAGTAAGTCCGTTTTGATGTGTCGACCGCCTAAATTCTACGTTAACTAGGATGCAGAGCACTATCTGGCCCTTGTCGATCACCGTCGTTCATTCTCCGATAAAGATTGGCGTGATACACGGTCATCAGTGTATACCTACTGGAGATTTAGATTCCCTAAACTCGATTGCACGACAGATGGATGTAGATGTTCTGGTGTCAGGACACACTCACACGTATGTCTGACGCGAGTTTTGGCTCACTGCGCCGCCTATGCAAGTTACTTCCACAGGTTCCAGGCCCTGGAATTCGATAACAAGTTCTTCGTAAACCCTGGAAGTGCTACTGGTGCATGGTCTGGTGCTTATAATGGGTAAATTACTTGTCTTGTGCTCCGAGAAATCTTCCTCCATCCTTTTACAGCGATCCCACCCCCTCGTTCGCTTTAATGGATATCCAGGGCCCCGTCATTGTAACATATGTTTATCAATTAATCGAGGGCGAGGTTCGTGTGGAGAAGATAGAATGGAGGAAAGAGACAGATAACACCCTGAATGCGCCGCGTAGTACTGTCATGCCCCAAAATATTCCGAGTCCCACTCCTGGAAGTCCAACTGGAGGATCGGTGTGGTGATATCTCTAGAGTGTGCCAACCGATTGAATGTTGTAATACTCTTACTTTCTCAGGGTGAGCACTGCCATTGCCATCTCGTGGGTAGCTACGACGCCCTAACTTTTCTTGTCTAGCAACCGAGGCATTCTTTCCAAAATGTTGCGAGTATTAACCCTTGCTGTGGGGAGAGCGAGAATATGTTCTGCATATCCTCTGCCATGGGGACGCTCTGCAAATCGTAATAATTACCCAAACTGATACAGTGCCACCCGTAGATCTACCTCGTCACGCTTTTACCCCCTGCCCCCGTCCGCGTGAGCTCCTATATATCCTTTTTAATGCCATATCACCGTAAGACAGGTTCTCTCATTTGAGTGAAACGACCACCATACGCTTATACGCCTTTTGGGCTTTTTCGTGCAAGACTACAGTAATGTTTCCCTCTATCGTGCTCTCACTACGGGAATTCGCCCGATTTCTTTTCAAAGAAAAAAGAGGCACTGAGGTTAACCTAAATATGGGCTGTTGAAAACAGAACGGCAGACAGGTGTGCGCTGATCTGGGTAGGCATGATCGACGCGTCGACAACACGGACATTCACGGTATCATATATCTTCAGCTGAGCATTGACGACGCCTTCGACATCTGTAGTTAATACCCAGGACAAGAAAGCGCCAAATGAGAGACATACCACCAAGACTCCTACGCATCATAGCAGCTGTACCGACGGGATGTGCGACAGAGACGAAGTTTGAGTTGATCCACGACTTCCAGGCGGTGTCCGTTCCGCGCTGCGCATTATCTGGAACTGCGCCGCCTGGAATAGTCTCACCTGCCGAAAGAGAACTTATTACGAACCTCAGCTCCATTCCTAATATGCAAGGAACCAGCAGGAGGAGTACGCATACCTAAGAGGAGCAGTAGTTAAGATCTTTCGTGACAGCCGGGCTGAGGCAACCTGGATATCCAAATCGATGTCCGCGCCAAAGTAGTTGACATTGATTGTGGGATAAGTGAATGGGTTGGTGCTCTGAAAGAATAAGGTGGATACTTTTAGGTGGTTGGATAGAACAGGAGAAAAGATCCTTACCTTGACTTTGACTGTGCCACGAGCGAAGGGAAGGAGATTCCACACAAGGATACCTAAAGTACTATACGAAGCATTAGGATCAGCGGGGTCTCGTAACAGAAATGAACTATAATACATACTCCGGATAATTGGTATCATAGAAAATCTCAGCGACAGGAGCTACGTGGAAAGGTCAGTCACCTTTCAAACAATGCGCAGAAAGAACATACCGTTATTATTAATAATCAAGTTTGCCTGTACATTAAAGATCGTCTCCAATGCAGTAGCACTAAGTCCTCCGCTAGCCTGAGACGCTGCGTAGCTGGCAATATTCGCACGGATGCGGCTAGCAGTACCATTTGCTTGGCTACCAAAGACTTCATAAAGGTTTGGGAAAGCGATGGCATTGGATGGGCCACGCCCACCAACATTAAAGCCATTGCCTCGGGCGCCGAGTGTGCTCATCGTCTATGAGAAGAGCCAAGAAACTTCAAGAGCTTAGTAGGTATATATAAGAGAACCCTATGTACCTGTTCTTGGAGGTTCCTTCCCACTGTTTTCAGATCAATGCGTGTTTGGATGCCCAGAGGCCCAAGGACGGCAGAATCGCCTATGCCAGAAAGCTGAAGGAGCTGAGGAGTCTGGGTATTCGTGAACTCGTCAGTGGACCCAATCTCGTCGAAAAATTAGCTGTAGCTGACGCACCATGATGGCACCAGCGGCGACGATGACCTCACGGCGAGCACGCGCAGTATACCGCGTCGAGCCACCACTGGCAGGGGCGAATTCCACACCAGTAGCAGTCAGGGGAAGAGTGGAACCAGACCAGTTGATCTTCGTTACCTGTATGAGTTAGAATCATTGTTTATGTGAAAGGAGAGAAGCATGTGGAGAGGCGAACTTGGTGTGTCGTAAGTGTGAGCCAATTCGTGCGGACACTTTCGACAGGTGTCAGATATGCTTCAGGCGCTGATGAGCGATGTCCTTGCTTGCGCCAGTCGACCGTCTGCGTTTCGCGTATCAAATCAATACAGATTATAGAGGGCAATTGAAACGCATACGATTGGAGTAATCGACACACAGTTAGGTGTGCCGCCATTGAGGTCTTTGTAACGCTTGATGCCAGTGAGTCCCATAATCGTATTTATGAAATTTGTTTGTTGAGGACCACCATACATCGAACTAGGTTCGGGAAATGTGACTTGGACAGACCCGGAATATCCATGATAAGTATCGATCCACTGAGCGCCTTTGGAGGCCTGTTCAGGATTTGGGGGTGAAAAGGATTCCGACTAAAAAAAATTGGTGTAAAAAACGAAAAGAGCTCAAAAAAGACGGGGAGTTTGCCTTCTTCATATAACTGAAGAGCCCATTCCAATTCCATCCAACGCTAGCTTCCGAAGGCTCTAATAAAGAGGACCACGCGTCATATTGTTCCTTCGTACCACGAGTAAAGGCTGCTCCATTGATAGAAGCTTTGTCGTCTGTGTCAAACGCGCTATTGGATAATAGATTGTGTGAATATGCTCACATCCACCACCAAATGTTTTACCACTACATTCCCAAACAGTATTAGGTCGGATAAATCTAGCAATCACTGAGATAACCTACCCTGAAATTCTTCTCCCGTTCTCTGCTGGCCATGACCAGTCAAGTTCTGACCCAAAGGCCTGACCATATGTGTAAATGTCGTAAACGCGAGGATCCCTTCTGTCATCCCTGCCAGCTTCAATCAATAGAACGGTGATTGCTGGGTTCTCTGCTAAGCGGGCCGCGACGGTCGTTCCTGTGAGACCGCCACCAACAACGATATAGTCGAACGTTTGACCATTGGCAGCGCTTGCTGAAGTGGTCACGCCCGAAGCGCGCTTATGCAGCGAAGGGGAGGCGACGCTAAAGCCTCCAAGAGTGAGGAGATAGAGAAACGACAGCAGCATGAGAAAGGGAAGAAGGAAAGAAGGAGATAGAGATGAGAGCCTGCCAAAGTCCTTTTAAAAAGCGTAATACGCTAAGGGGTGGAGGAGATAATGCAGGGCTCAAAGGTCCGTGTCCGATCGGGTATCATAGGTGCCCATCGGTCGATATAGGTTTCGTCTACGACCGTAGAGCTTACTTCGTACGCGATAAGCTAAAATAAATGAGTATGAGCGCGATTATACAGGAGATGGTAATGATCGTTGACTGACAATAGGCAAATAAGTCCGATAGGGAAGAATATCTATGGAAAAAGGTGTCGACCCTTGCACCGACATCGTCAAAATAGATATGGACTTACCACTGCAGTTATGATTCCACACATACCGTACTTCGTTGTCCGTTGATGGTTTCCCATGGCACATTGTGCAAATTCTGCAACGAGCGAAAGGATTCAGAAGCTCGGAAGCCTGGTACGACGCTATAAACGTACGAGCGTTACGATATTGTGCACCGATCTCTGCCCCAGACGTTGTATGTGGAAAGGTCGGTTGTGAGTACTGGGATCCCTGCCCTTGCCCTTGCCACTGAGGCTGTGGTGGCGATTGTGGTTGTGTCCTATTTCCGTCCTGATACATAGGGGGGGCTGATTCTTGTCTTTGCTCTTTCGTCTTCACGTCGATCATCAAGCTGCAGCCCAAAGATGGGTTCTTGTAAAAGTGTATAGCAGAAGAGATTTGGACGGCTCTTTGTAGTATCTAGAAGCTATGGCTGCGGAGGCTGTGTGGCTTCTTAGCTGATTCCGCAGCCTGACTCTCCACTATGTATCGTGATCTGGAAAGGAGGCAGTGTTCGTTACTAATATGTTTTCATCCAGGGGTAAGACTAGCTAATGCTAATTTTCTTCGTTGCAAGAAGTGTACATACAACATGATACAATAATCAGATTAACGGCCAACGGCGTAGTATGAAATTTCATAGCTCCATCCGCGGGCTCATGATACGGTACTTTGGAATAAAGAAGCAATTTAAAAATCTGGGTCATTGCCTGGTAGGCATCCCATTGTGCGGGTGAGCGAGATGAGCGGATCAGAAGTACCCCTCATGCGAGGCGCTGTCCGCATCTCAGACAGACCTCCTGTTGATCGGCGCTGGATGCCAAAGTCGTCGTTAGTAACCATGAGATAGTTCTGTAGGCGGAGCGAACGTACAAAAGACAGAGTAGCCCTATCGGGAAGAATATCTTGATGCAATCACGGCATTAGACCAGGGCGTTAAAAACGTAGAGGCGAAAATACCCACAATAGCGCCAATTATCCCCGCGATACCGTACTTTGTTGATCGAGCATGATTGCCCATTGCACATTGTGCATATTCTAAGGAGAGTCGGGAGGTCAGGACTTTCTCTCTTAATGTATGGGAACAGAAATGAAACGAACGTGTAGCCTGAAATTGTTGGCCGAGCTGAGCCTGTGCGGCCATTTGTGCCTGAATAGGAACCTGTGCCTGACCCATCATGGGTGTGCCCATCGTAGCTGGTTGAGCCTGTGGGAGCACACCAAACTGCGACGACTGCTGACGTGGTAGAGTACCCAGAGGCATATTTTGCGAAGCCATGGTTCCCGTGGACGTGTACTGTTGTGGTAGAGTACCCATAGGTACTTGTTGTGGCGATATGGATCCCATGGACGCATACTGGTGCGGCGTGCTTCCGTACGGTGCTTGTTGTGGGGGCAGTCCAGGCTGGAGAGGTTGTTGAAATACCCCGGTTAATTGAGGGCCAGAGCCATACGAGGGTGGAGGGGGCAGTTGAGTATGTAAGCTTGGCAAAGATTGGGGGGACGGGACCGAGCTCGTCTTGGAGTCGGCAGCAAACGTTGGCAATGCTTGAGCCATGTAGTTATTGATGGGGAAAGTCAAGCCTACTCCTTTATGAGGCACCTCGACTTTATGCTCCCGAAAATTTCCTACGTAAGTCAAGTATCCGCACAGGAAAATGTTTGGATGGACAGATTAGCGCCTGTCATTGTCAGGGTTGTAGATGGCGTTAAAATAAATCTATAC
>JABCKL010000083.1:0-32355 GCA_018851305.1 Calocybe cyanea
CATCACCCAAAAGAAGCAAGGGACACACCTTTCAGAGGCTTCTATCAAGCAATCAGAGACTGGCAGGAGAGTTCACATGACACATCATTACAATGGGCAGGACTCTGCTGACATAAATTTTTACATAATACAACTGCCCCTTTTAGACTGCCCACCAATGGTCACCTGATACCCTCCTTTAATATAATGATGACGCGCTAATCGCCAAGCCTCTTCACCACTATCAAGCCTGCGAGGCATCAGCCCTATACCCTCTCGACGCGCTTTGTGGCGAATTCCCGCATGTCAGCATCCGATAAAAAGAAAAAAAAATGGATACTTTGTCTAGATTGGGACTGATAATATGATATGGAACTTAGTGGAACTCATGATGAAGCACATCGATACAGCCACCGGAATGTAGAAGTCATCCAGAGCTTACGATGGAACGCAGAAACTACGCAGTCTCATCGTCCGATGATTCAGTGCTCAACTTCCGGGCCGCAGAGGAACCTTGAAAAGTTATATGAGTATGTATCGCTTGCTACCACGCTATTCAACGTACCGTTTCTTCTTGCTTGTTCCAAAAGACGGTAAACCTTGGACCATGGTTTCATTTTGTAATCATCTACCTCACCTATATCCTTTTCATCACAGAGCAGTATTTGTATATCTGGAAAGACGCGAAAAAGGTATCTCGCTACCCGCCGAGGATCCTCTATGATTGCACCAGATACATCGAGTCGTGTCAACTTGGAGACTGGAGTAGAAAGTTTCGGTCGCCGAGGAACTTTACCCAGCCATAAGTAAAACCCAAGACCTAGAGATTTCAAATGGTGGCAGTTTTCCGCAAAGAAGGCGTAGCTTGCAATGGTATTTTTGAAGTTGCGCTGTCTACCGAACGCGGAATTGATGAGGCAAAAATCTTCTAGCAGAGGCAGTGCCTCGGTCAACACCTTCAGATCCTGGTCATATATCCAGTAAGCTCCGACATGCAAGATTCTCAGGCGTGTGAGCGTTGTAAAGTTGGATGCGATGAGATTGATGAAAGCGTTAGACAGCGCAGCTCCTCTGATATCTCCCCTTATCAGATGCATATTCTCCTCGATGACGAGTTCCTTCAAATCATCCTGGCATCGCGTGATCCGCCGAAATAGCCTAAGCCAGTCTTCATCATCAGATATACGATCTGGGGAGACTAAAACTGTCAAGGATTGCAGGCAAGCGCTTGGGGGGAAATATTTAAAGAATCGGGTGGCATCATAGATTGATTCAAAGCCAATCGACGCCTCTTCCAGTAGAGGAAATTCGGTATTTGCCAGGGGTTTGAGGTTTTGATTGTAGTGAAAGGAGTCAAATCGGAGAAAACGCAGTGAGCTTGAACAATGATGCGATAGCACTTGTAGCATTTCTAAGGACATATCAACCGAACGAAATCGTGACAAGTTCTGCGAATTGGACAGAGCCTGTAGAGGAGCTTCTAGACCTGAGTCGGACGGATGAAGACTGACGGATGTTGGATCGGAACCCCGAGCAAGAAACTGGTTCAGTAGCGAAGCTTGATCGTGGTCTGTCGATTTGAGGGGGTCCCGGTAAAGAGTGAGAGAAACCAGTCCGTGAAGAGAAAAGAGTGTGTGGAATCTCATCATTTGCTCATCCCGAACGTATATACTACGCACATGGGGGAACAAGATGGTGCCTTTCAGAGCGCGGTTCAATCCGTCCCAAACGTCTACAGCCACAGATACCCTAGGACGCGACTCGTAGAACCGTACGTGGTTTGCAAAGTACCACCGTTGAAGATTCAATCCAAAGTCGCGCACTAGACTTGCGTATTTCTTTATGATTACGATGTCAGATGGAGACAAGTCACGAGTCAACTGCTGCAGAAGATGTGAGATGACAAGCCTGATATGGAGTTGTGATTTCAAGATACCAGTTCCGAGCCATCACCTTCGCTCTCCACTTTCCATCCGTCTCTGTCAACACATTTCATGAGAGGAACCAGGCTAGGAATTGACTCCCATAGACATGCGATTGCTGGGTCTCGAAAAAACCGACAGGTTCGTGCCAAAGCATAAAATGTTTTACGGCGGTATAAGCTGTCGCCATCACATAGATCATTCACATCTTCAAAGATGCGCCAAACGATTTCGGCGACGCGTAAGCATTGGTGCATGTTGAACGTTGTCAACCAGCTTGCATCTTACAGTACAGTGGCACATATTATCGGATACGTAAGCGGCACCCACGCTATTTATGACCTGTTTTTTGCTTTTTTTTGCATTTCCCTTTTAATCAGATTTATTTGTGCTTTAGCGGGTATGGTCGTCCGCTATATTGCACATTATGCCGTTGGAGTTACAAAGGGCTTCGGTTACAAACCAGGACTACTCTACGATATGCAGTTCCCTGATAAGTATGTGTGCGTGAGGGATTGGGTATTGGCTGGGGCAGCTACTTATGACCTGTTTCAACACTCAACACGCTACATCATCTTCCGACGATTCAGCATTCAGCCTCCGGGATGCAGAGGAACCTTGAAAAGTTATTGGAATGTTTGACGCAGCAGCATCCAATGTAGCTTCCCTGCTCGCTTGAAAAGACGGCCCACCTTGGACCACGGTTCCATTTTGAGATCGTCTAAGTCATCTACATTATTTCCATCACAAAGTATTTCTTAAACATTTGGGAAGATCCTAAAAATGTATCTCGCTACCCGCCGAGATTCCTCTATGAATGCGCCAGATATATCGAGCTTTGTCAACTTGGAGACTGGAGTAGAAAGTCTCGGTTGTTGAGGAACTTTACCCAATCGTGTGCGGAACCCAAGACTTAGAGATGTCAGTTAAGAACAGTTTTCTGCGAAAAAGGTGAGGTTTGCAATCGTATTTTATAGTGACGCCGTTTGCCGAACGCGGAATTGATGAGGCAAGATTCCTCCAGCAGAGGTAGCGCCTCAGTCAACACCCTCAGATCTTCGTCGGTTATCTTGTAACCTCCTAAGTGCAAATTCTCATGCGTGTAAGTGTCTTGAAGTTGGATGCAATGAGGTCGACGAAAGCATTAGACAGCGCAGCTCCTCTGAAATCTCTCGAGAACAAATGCATGCAATCGTTGATGACGAGTTCCTTCAAACCACTCCAGGATCGCATGATTCGCTTGAGTCGTGGAATCCAGTCTTCATCATAAGAAAGGCGTTCTGGAGAGACTGAAACTATCAGAGATTGCAGACAAGCGTCTGCGGGAAGATATTTAATGAACCGGATGGCCTCATGGCTTGTGCACTGGAGTCAGACGGATGATTTTGAATCGGAGCCTTGAATGAGAAACTGGTTCAATACCGAGGCTTGATATTGGAATTCCAAACCAAAGGGATGCCGGATCAGAGTGGTGAAAGAAACCAGTTTATGAGCAGAAAAGAGCGTGTAAAAACTCATCGGTTCTCCATCCCGAAAATACATACCACGCACATTGGGGAATAGGATGGTGCCTTTCAGAGCGTGGCTCGATCCGTCCAAAACGTCTACAGCCACGGATATGATGGAAACCCTCTCGTAGAGCCGTATAGAACCTGGCAGGTACCACCGCTGATGGTTTGGTCCAAATATCGCACCAGTTGTGCGAAACCTTTCATGATTGCGATGCCAGATGGAGACAAGTCACGAATTAATTGTTGTAGAGGATGTGGCGTTGTTGACAAGCCCGGTATGGAATTGTAATTTCGGCGTACCAGTTCCAGGTCATCATGCTCGCTCTCGACTTTCCACGCGTCTCTATCTACACATTTTATGACGGGAACTAGGCTAAGGAATTGACTCCCAAAGGCGTGTGATTGCTGGGTCTCGAAAAAACCGACAGGTTCCTGCCAGTTTCACGGCGTTATAAGCTGTTATCACCGCATAGAGCACTCAAATAATCGGAGATATGCCAAACAATTTCGGCGACGCTTAGGCCTTGGTGCATATTAACGTTTGGCGGTTGAACGCGCGATATCGGACACGTAAGCGGGTCCCACGCCATTTATAGACTGGCACCGCTGATGGTTGATGACTTAGGCCTTCTTAAACTCCAGTCCTGAAGTTTTCAAAATTATTACGCGCAAACGAACACCAAATCTGACTGCGGGGTCAAGGGTGGAGTTTAGGTTACAATGCATTCCTATTCAAAAGAGTTATTGTGTAGAGATGGTACAAACGGTAAAGAATGAATATCTTATTGAGGTGTCTATATTGCTAATTTATTCCCTCGCTTTGTCCGTTCTCACATAGATATCTGTTGTGACGTGTATGCCTGACCTCCCCGACTCCATCGCGTCAGCCTAATAACCCCAGATTTTAGCGGATATATCAAATGTCCATAGTGCAAGTCTGACCTGATTTTCTGTACCCTCGGTCAAAGTAAAATCCTTGTGCAGGCTTCTTAAACTTTGCAGATGAAGGCCTCCTGGAATGAGACTGCCTGACCCAACGGCGGTTGATAAAGCCATCAGTTCCTCGCGCCCGCCGACGATCCGTATGCGGGAGTTTAGCAGCACTAACAATGTAATGCAGTAAAGCTTGGCATTGATGAACACAGGGACTATATAGTAAGTGGTATTTGGAAATCCGAAATAGAGAGCAAGGTTAACAATTGCGATTAATGCTATGTGGCTCGAGATCAGAAGGAGTGGTGTATGGAGCGTAATAATCATTCTTGCCTGTTGCTGTTCCTGTCTCGATTGTCAGACGCGTAAGTCTTGTGATTATCAACTTGGTCGACTTGAAGCCAGCATCACGTTTTGAGAGCTAAAGTTGAAGGTTCCGTTAGTCCACTTTTCGTCGCCGTACGGTCATGGTACAGCGCCCTTTCCCACATTCAAGGCTATTTGCTTGGCTGTGGTGACGGTGACTATACACGTACCAAGTAAGTCATAGTTATTGCAATTGCTACGTCGCAAAGGGCACAACCTCCCCACCAAAGCTTAATGCAACGTTAGAACTCTACAAGACTCAAAAAGAGTGGCTTGCTTACCCCAGCGCTCATAAAGAGGGTCTTCCCCGTTAACCCGCTCAATCTGCCTATCCGATATCCTTTCACTGCTATAATTAAACCCCCAACGAATGCTGCAACCGATATCTGAAGCCTTGATATGAAGCTGAGTAAACTGATAGTAAGGTCCAAAAGACCTACCGCGGCTATTAGATACCCAATTACTCTGGTTTTCGATAGGATATTTATGCGGTAGGCATAAAAGAGCTGTACTACGCATGCCACTGGAGGGAGTTGAAACGACGCAAATTTGAGTGAAGATTTGACCTCACCAGTCCCGCTAAGCACTGGCAAGCTCAGGGCCATCAGCGGTATGCGATCGAAGCTGTCCAAGTTTCCAAATTCCGTGCCGAACCTTTCGAAATCGACAATAATGATCACAGTTTGAACAACTTCCAGGATATAAACTCCATAAACGGTGAGTCTGCAATACAGTCGATCGTTGGGAAACGCGAGGTAGTAGTAATCTGGAATTGAAAGCTGAGTGGGGATGATGGAGTACGAAACTGTATTGTCTACACACAAACTTGAAGAGAAACGACGCCGAACAGCCCCATGTTGAAAAGGTAGCCTAGAATCTGCGCTCATTCTTACCCTAAGTGTTGGGAGAGAGTCCAGGGAACAAACTATACCACAGGCACGATGCTACGAGGAGGCTTGTCAGCTTTCCCGATACTGGGCGATAGAAACTGGATACCTCTTCACGATTTCAGGCGGGAGGGTGGACGACATACTTGCATGAGAGTAGGAGGTGGAAAGGGCTTGTAAATACGACAGGTCCCATACGGTACATAAAAGCCTTCCACGTCAGGCAAAAAGTTGATTCGACAAATTCCCAATAATGTAAGTTAGGTTTGCGTGCCTGGTGACATATTATATACCGCCGCTATAAATGCACCTCAAGCTTCTTACAATATATCTCACCATGACGATGTAATATTGGTCGTTTCTTATTCCACCGTTTCCATATAAACGTCGGGGGTGGCAGAACAAATATGTAAACCGTTTCCCTGATACCCTAGATTCAGCGAGTGCTTTGGCAAACGGAGACTTTTCAACTCTTGGGTGCGTGGGACTATGCGACTATATTGCGCATGTACAGGACTTGCACAGCTGTAGCTGCATTTGATGATGCCTCTGAAAAAATGATGAAGCACTCTGACAGATGCGCCCATCACGGCATACTCGATTACTGCCATATGAGAGCAGGATAAAGGTAGCGGAAAACAAGGTGGCAGATTTGCAGCTTCTGAAGGCTTCAATTGATCCCGCTCTGCAATCTACAGTACGGCTCTTGATACAGCTGTAAGTAAGTAATCTGATGGATAGATGGGTGTGACGGATTGAATTGAACCAGGGAATTTTCACTCTTAGCAGCGGATTGGTCTCACGTGCGACGGCTTCCTCGGTGATAGCGCGCTAAGCATGTACAACTGACTGTAAGTATATCAAGGCATGCAAATGCACATTTAAAGATGGTGTGGTCGATGTCATATGCTCGTCGCCTTCCAAATGTCGTTCCCTCTCACTCTAATCGTATCCTCAGGAGCGGCGGCTCTCCCAACTGTCATGAAGTTTTCAAGTGTATCAATGATGATCACCTTTGAGCGCTCGTAAACATGGAATGCTGACCACGAATGATTGGTAAGTGCATGATTCGGAAGCAATAACTTTGTTGAGGCTGACACCGTCACTAACAATAGCCCGCAGTAGATCCCGTGTGAGAAAGGCAGCATGTGTGAGGCGATAAAGTGGTAAAGCGCCTGATATGGAGCGTTCAAAGCGTATATGGGTTCAAGATGGCCAAAAGAGCTAGGTACCCGTGCCGAAAGAGGAACAAGGATATACAAAACTTTTCACCGGAACGACACAGTTTATCGGTGGGCTACTCAGGAAGGTTCTGGTTCAGCAAGCCTCAGGGGTGTCAAATACGAGGATCACTAAGACGAGCGAGTCTCTTCTCAAACCACGGTAATGACCACATGCGGAGCTACCGAAGCGGGAAATTCGTACTGATCACCCGAAGAACTCCTGAGATCTACTCCTGGCCGCTCTACCCGAAACTGGTGAAAACGAGAGCCTTTTCAGAAAGTTAGTAGATCAGGCACACGATCAAGAATGAAAGGTTATCCATTGCCTGTCGGGCGATCATTCACGCCTTCTGACAATTATATAGTCTTACCGCATGGAACGAAGGAAGGATATCTTGAGGGACATTGATAAAGGCGGTCAAGGCAAGCCATGATGCAAAAGTCGGGATGAGCTGGCACGCGGCAGGCTATGACGGGGAAGCATGACCTCAAACACCACTTTACCCATTCTCTAATATCCTGAAGCGGCAAAAGGCCAGTGCACCAGCCCAAAATACGTTCAAGACAGCAGCGATGGTGGGATGCATGTTCCGCCAAGGCACACAACAACAGTCGAAAGGTCGCATGTTCGGGCAACGCATATGATAAGACCCGAAGAACGTGTAGAAGGCTACAAAAGCAAACGACAGCCAACTAGTGGAGAATCTTGACGAATAGGAGGAAACAAGGTTAGCTAAACAGCCCGATAAACCGTGTACTAAATAAGACCGTTTAATTTGATCATGCTGGGCCAGAGGAGCTGCGTACTGAAGCCTCGATCTATAGTGTATGAAATTTTGGAAATTTGAAGGTTAGCTAGAGAGCAAAACATGGAGAGACTTAAGACACATCATACAGAATTTAGGCGGAGTGCAAAAATGATTATCCTGTACCCGATCTCTTTGGGTGTGTCATAGGCACTCTATCATAAAAGATCTACTCCCTGCCTAATAGTATGAGTCAAGGAATCGATCACGCATAGTATTCAGCGGCCTGGTATGCGTATTTTCCCCCAAAGCCCCCTTTAAGCTTCAACATGACAGCCATTAAAGTCGGATACATTGCCTGTTAGATGATGAATTCCAAGATTGTAAGTTGCGGAGGAACGGTCTACTTACAGAACACATGATGTACGCTTCATGGAAGAAATCGCCTATGAAATGCTCTACATAAATCCAGACTTGATTAAAAAGGTCCAAGATTTTATGAACATGGAATTGCCGTCTGTCCTCCGCTCTCAGCTGACGGACGATAGATCTTCTGTAAGACCTGAAAAGAAGTCAGTGTGGAGGCGTTGCTCCAGCGCGTAAGCTACCATGATCCACCAGCAATGGAACTTGTAGCGACAAGATTTGTTGCAAAAGACAGTACGGTCCCCACGGCATCTTGAATATAAAGCAATTTCCCAGCTTTGGGATCATCATACTTCGAACCTGGGCGATGTGTAGTCATTCCCACTCGAAAGAGTACGACTGCTATAGTTTAAATAAGCTACAGCGGGAATTAGATATTCGGGAGGGAAAAAACGAGCCCAATCCAGCGACACAAAGCATAGTCGCCAACATGATTCCTCGCCTGCGTTCTGGAAATAGCACTTTAGCTCTCCATATGGTGATAATGCCAGTCACAATTGGCTATAAGTCAAACCTATGAATTAAGAGTATGCGAGCAGTACCACAAACCACATCTACCAGTAATCCATGAATCCAATCCTCCAGGACGTTGAGTTTTATGATTCGCTGACGGACCAAATTTTGTTTCTCCTTGAGAGTCATATCCGCTCTGCTCACAAGGACGCAAATGTGTTCATGCAGAGATGCCCACCAGATAGAACTGATGGTGTTGGAATTTGGCCGTCACGATGGTCAAATGACTCCATTATAGCCATGGCCCATCACTCTCTTTGTTCCGAAAATGGTATATACATGGCCCTTATGGCCCAGTAAGTAGTATAAAAAACCTGTAGTCTACATGATGTAACTTCGCTCGTTTGCTCCCCACAATGTAACCCCCTTTGTGCATGCATCGTTCCTTCAACAGATGGCACAAGCAGCTAATAGGTTTAGGAACGATATCGCAAGTAGGATATGTTTAGGATAGGATCTAAGTCCTTTTTTGCTGTAGCAAAGCTCGAGCATCCGTAAAAAAAAACATAAATGTTGTTTGGCACTTGATCAACACTATGAGGCAGGTTGCGACACAAAAAAGTCCAGCATGCGTCCCTGAGGAGAGCAAAAGATAATGGTTAGTTTGCATAGATCTCAAAAGCCACATTGTAAACGCATTTGCACCCAAAAGCGACAGCACCGTAGCCGTTTGAGGAACATTTTCAAGAATCGCCTGTCCTATGTCGTTGAGAATGGCGTGCTTGTCTGGTTCCATCATCAATACAAAACTTCCAAATTCTCTGTTAAATAACAAGATGTAAAAATACGCATTATGTTAGATCAAGGGGTATACTGATACTGTGATGTCGTAGTATAATGAGATCACACTGGTAGCGTTTCAGCTGAGGCCTTGTCACGTCAGGAAGAATCCGGAATCGTGTGGGATATAACACAATCTGCACAGGTCAACAATCTTGATAGATTAGTCTGACATTTAGATGGAATGTGATCGAGACCTAGTTACCACATGATTGTTAGTTACTATTGATAGCACTGGGGAACCTGGAGGCTTCACCTCCTGGGACCTTGCTTGCAGGCTATGGTCTCTTGTTGTCTTGGTTCAACTCAAACTGGAGTAAGAGCAAGGAGCAGGAATGAGTCGTATGTACAAGTACAGTTAATTACAATACAATAGGTAAGGTTAGCGATAGTTGATTATGTCGCCTTCATCTTATCCTTCTTCAATCATCAAACTTGAGTGCCTTCCATTATTCATTCTTGTTTGACTGGAACAAACAAGAGCAGACCAGTTGGACGGCCTCGATCCTGATGTTGTCCCAATTCAACCGATTTCACAAAGATATCAAATCAAGATGAAGAAACAGGAAAAGAAACTTTGAAATCAGTACAATGCCGACAATTTCTAATCACTCCAGCATATGCCTTCACAAATTATCGAGCACAAGGTCGAACTCTGTCGCACGTTGTTATAGATATTGCGAAGCCCCCTCATGGCAAATCAGCTATCTTCAATGTCTATGTCGCCCTCTCTCGAAGCTCAGGAAGAGAAACTATTCGGCTCCTTCGTAATTTTGATGAGAATGCATTATGTGACAACGGCGGCGATCTCATTGACCTGGCAGAACTCGATAAATTGACAAAACTCTGATACAAAAAAGTACAGGGGTAGAACGACCTAAATACTTCAGCTGTTTGGGATGAGAAATGTATAAGTTAGCGAAGGTACAAAAGTAATACGAGACAGTGATACCATCTCAAATGCCGAGAGAAAAAAAAAGCGCAGAATGCATGAACGACGTGGCATGCAAGAGAAACCCGAGACGTTGTGTGTACATGTTAGATTCTACAGTGATGGTAAGTGATTTGTAATTTCGGGTTGCGAGAGACCTTGCAAGCAAGGTAATGGGAATCTTAGACACGACAGCAGGGAAATTCAGGAGATCTCCAGTGATAGCATAAAAAAGGTGTGTACGATATGGATGTGCGGCCAGCCTGATATTCCTGCCGTATTGCGGGCTCCGTAGAGAATCGTGAGGATAGAGGGAACACGAGTATTTAGCAGCGATCCATGTTGTCCTGATCCAGCCTCCCTTACTTATGCAATTGCAGAAGCTCCCACACTTCTTGCCATGGCGCTGAAGAGGTCGTGATCAGTTTCAGCAGTGGATAACCATTACTAAGGATCGACTGGACACCTGGGAATATGCTGGATATAAACATAGCTGCTCGTGACGGATTGTTTATAGGCGAGTCTGATACGTCGAGAGACTCGAGGCGTGTCAACCTAGAAGTTGTAGCAGGAAAACTTGTCCGCTGAGGAATTTTATCTTCCTGCGCGTCAAAACCGAGGCCGAGAGATGACAAAAGAGGGCAGTTCTCTGCAAAGTAAGCGAGGCTAGCAATTGTGGTCTTGTATCGATGAAACTTCTGGGATTTGCGATTTACCCAGTAAAATACCTGAAGTAGAGGTAGCCCTTCTGCCATCGCCTTGATGTCTTCGTCAGCCATGTCGAAGCACCCTATGTTCACAAATTTGATGCAATTGAGCATAGTGAACTCGCTCGCAACTAAGCGGGCTGCAGCATTGGAGTGGACTACTCTCGGAGTCCTTCGAGGAAATAGCCTCGCCCTGATTTTGAGTTCCTTCAGATGGTGAGCGCGATTTTTGATTGTATGGAGCATTTCGAGTTGTTCTCTCTCGTGAAATTGGGTGATGTCCTTAACCGCGATCTTCAAGCTTTGCAGATGATTGCTAGCAGGAAGGTAATCGATAAATCGAATGGTGTCGGAGATTGCACCAAAGCCAATCGACATCTCCTCCGCTAAAGGAAAATATGCATCCATCGTAGATGAGAGTCGCTCATCAGGTGCAATTTCATGGAATGAAAGGTAGCGTAGGGTGCTTGAATACTGACGCGACAACCATCGTAAGGCCTCCAACGAGATGTAATGCGAGGAAAATCGAGACAAGGATCGCCAGTTAGGCAGCACTGCCTTAAGCAGTTCTGGTTCGAGCGTAGAAGGCGCATAGAAGTCCGCGGACTTCATGCCTGGGCAGTTAATTGCAAACTCTGCCAATAATGCAGCCTGAAGTTCGTGTTCTCTCAGCGGGAAACTCGTTATATCCAGAACGAAAGAGGTCAAACGGTGTACGGAAAACAGCGCAATAAACTTCATCGTCTGGTCTTTCGTAACGAAAATACTCCTGATATTTGGGAACAAGACGTCATCTTCGAGACAACGCTTCAATATTTCCCAAGCGTCTATGGTGACGGACGTCGATGGGGTCGAATGTCTAGACAGCGGCCCAAAGTGTTGCACCAAGCTTGCGTATCTTTTGATAGTTGCGATATCTGACTCATATATACGGCGACAAAACCGCTACAAAGAGCCGACTTGAGCAAGAGACATATTTTTGCTATCACACCTACCACTTTGACCCCATTACGATTGCTCTGTGCTATCCATATGTCTCTCCCAACGCATTTTACTAGAGGAGCTAAATTGGGAATGGACCGCCAAAGCCACATAAGTGCTGGGTCCCGAAGGGATCGACAGGTCTGTGCCACGGCATAGTAAGTTTGATTACGTGTCTGGCGTTCGCATCCAACATCAACCTCGTTAAGAATGTGCCAAACGATCTCAGGAATGTGTAGGCAGTGGTGCATAATGAGGTCGCCTTGAGAACGTCGAGGTGGTATACTGTACAATGAGTTGGTGGTGCTTGAAGCGGAATGGGTTACTATGGAAAGCAAGTTCCGTACTGAGGTGTGTATTCCATCATGATCAATCCAAACACTATCCAAACCCACCCGAAAGGGAATAGATCATGATGTTGTAGTATACACTTGGTATACCTAAGCGGCCTTAGAGCGCCGCGGCTTTACTTACGTACATACTTGCACAGACAAGTATTGCATATAATATAGACAGATGGGGGGGGGGTCAAGTTCGCGCAATGCGCGTCGCCGCCAATGTTACTGAAGTTCCAAAGCTCTTATCAATTTTACGTTCTGACGAGACCGACCTCACTCTTTACAAGATTTTTGGTAGCTAGTCAACAATTATACGCTAATTCACTTACGCTCTCGACTTGTTCGCCAAATATTCTACTAGTACTGCTAAGGGAAGGGATCATCTTTCTGTGTCCACCTTTATGAAACGGAAATCGTGGATATTCCCAAACGCTCACTCGACCACGTTCTCTGAGCTATTCGATTAAAACGCCTGTCAAATACTTCATCTCATATTATGACCGAGACCACAGTATAACCAACCAACCAATTAAACATTAAACATCCATTTTAAGATATTGCAGATATCTAATTACGGTTTACGAAATCATACGCCCTGGTGCGCTTTCAAGAGGTGATATATCTCAAGCCATTGCACAACAGTAGGGTCTTGTGGGTCGGCCGGACCTACTGGCTGCCCCCCACAGAGGATGCTCTGTAATTTTGGGAAGATATCGCAGAGTTTTTCCACTACCAGCTGTGTATTGTCAACAGGTGAGAACCACACGTCGAGCCGTGCTAAATTGCAAGTTTGCACCAGGGAACTCGGTCGTAGGGGAGCTTTATCTGCTCGTGCGTCGAAGGTGAGAGCAAGAGAGGGCAAGCACAATTTTCAGCGAAGTGTGCGAGACTCACAATGGGTCATCTTGAACCTTGGAGGCCCCGGCGTGGAATAAATCGGCTCGGGGTTGTAGTTGACTAGGGGAATTTGAAAAGCCAGCTTCTGCTCATTATAGAATGGACCAGGCAAAATCCCTCGAGTATTGGTAGTGCTTCCGCCATTGCCTTTAAGTCTTGATCGACTATGTCATAATGCCCCTCATCTTCAACCTCCTCGATAGCAAGTTCCGTCAGACGGGGTGACCTCTTTTTAATCGCATTGAGGTTAAGCCAGTCTCTCTCCTCGGGAGACGAAAGACCTCTGGAGCAATTCGCGATCGTCAAGCTCCGCAAGCGTTGCACAGCGGAAGGAGAATTAACCAATTTGACGACATCTCCAGAACCAAAAGTACTGAAAGACAATTCTTCTATTGCGGAGAATGCAAAAGTACTCGCATCCATCGAAGATGAGGGGTAATCAAATAACAATAAATTTTCGATTGAAAGATATCGCAACGAGCTCGAACAAGGACGGGATAGTGCTTGTAAGATCGAGGGCGAAACATCGGACACAACGCATCGGAACGGACTTCGCCAGTTTAATAGCGCCGTAATAATCTCTTGCTCATCAAAACCATAGCCATCAAAGCTGACAGAATCAAGACTCGAGTATCGAGTTGAGAGCTCTGCCAAAGCGAAGGTCGTAATTGTCCAGTTTCGTCGGATTCAAGCCAAGGGATTTCAGGTTTAGTGTGAAAAAATCTCCATGAAGTTCATGGCTTGCCTATCTCTGTCGTAGATTTGGGAACAACACTTCGCCTTTGAGATGGCACTTCAATTTTTGCCAAATATCTCTAAGACTAAAGAAGCTCCTAAAGGATGTGCAGGACCGGGGTAATCCAAAATGTCGCACAAGGCGTCCATATCTCTTCACAGTTGCCATATCTGAAGAGAGAATGCGACGAGACAGTCGCTACGTATTTTGAGAAGAGCTTTCTACTAGGACACTGGATTGTATACGCACCAGTTTCGACCCACCAAGCGGTTCCCAAAAGTCTTTACCAACGCATTGTATTAGAGGAAGAATGTCAGGAATGGATTCCCAAAGACCCGCAAGTCCTGGGTGTTGCAAAGCAAGCCAAAGCATATAGCGATTTCTTACGGATTGCGTCTGCTTCATGCGTGTCTCGTTCATCAAGCTTGTCACAGATGTGTTGAATAATCTCTTAAATAAGGAGACTGCAATGCATGTGGATTTGCCAAACTTGTTGAGAATATACCAGTCTTGGGGCTACAGTAACATTTTTGTCGACGCGTTGTTGAGAGTTGTGTGCGGATTACTAAGTTGTCAGTCCTATTGGAGATATGCTAACGCCGTTAATCTAATCTTCTCAGAAATCTTCATATGCTCTATATACTTATATATTTTCTAATCTCAACTCGAATCACAGTGTATATAAAATAGGGCTATTAAATTTTGAGTGGATTCGTGTCGATGCACCATGTAAAAGGAGATTCTTGATGCTTCGACAGGGTAGATGCCATTTAGCTCAAGAATTCCACTCACACGCACTATTGCTCGTCCGGCTTGTGGTCCACGTCGCGGTAACCACGGGCTATGCCACTTCGACCTTGTTCTAGAACACCTGGTGCGTCTTGTCCTATGCGCCTTTCCAATCCCTGGAAACTTCTCGATTGTAGGAACATCCCTTTCAAAATCGAAACGCGTCAAACAGGGTTCCAAGTCGAAGTGTTAAAAAAAAAGATTAAACCAAAACACATACCCGCAGCGCTTTCCTGAAGCTTCGCCACAGTACCGTCCTGATTCCGCAAAATCATTGCCGAGTTCGGACTTGATCCGTTTTTCAAGTTCTCTGCGGCTGATGTACGTGCCGAGTTCAATATCGTCAAAAAATCGGCTTTTACAGAAGAACGGCATGTTACATACCTTCTTTACCCGGACCAAACTGCTTAGCATGCCTATATTTCCCAGTGACAAGAGAAAATTGCGGGCGATCAGGATCGGCATCCTCATCGTTCTCTAGGCCTGCCTCAGTTGCTGGCTCTCGACGGCCATTGTTACTGCTCTCCTCCTGGAGCTTGGCACCGTTCGCAATCAGTCGCTCAAACTCAAGTATATATTGTCCCGTCCAGCTTGGTTCGGCCTGTAAAGCTATTTCAAGTTCAAAAGGAGTCACTATTGGACGGAGGAATTCCTTCAAGTGGTTGTGAGTTGCTTTCAACCCGATAAAAAAGCAGACGTACCTTTGCCTCGATGACGCTATTTTCAGGGCATGCAACGAGAACGAAGCACTCGATTTCGAGGAAATTAGCAAGCTTCGCCGGGTTGAGCTTTCCAACGCTTATAGTGTAGCTCTTCTTCTTGTGTCTGGCTAGGAGTGTGCGTAGGTTACTGATGAGTGGGAGGTAGGAAGCTGAGATTTGCTTAGCTGATACGACGATAGTAATGAGATGTAAGAAAAATCACATACCTACGCCAAGCGTGCCCACCAGAATGCCGAACACGTCTGCATCGCGTGCGTGCTGTAGGATAGCATAACGGCGCATGAGTAGGCGGTTGGTACGTAACGATGCGATGTTGGTTGTCTGCGTCTTGGGGTCATATTGAATCACCTTGAGAGAAAATGAAAGAATGGTCTTCTTTTGGCACGTGTAATCCTCGAACGAAGTAAAACTTCTTACCTTGACATGTCCATGCGTCATGAGAAAGTTGGTGAGAGTCAGGCTCTCGCCACCAACGTATAGTATAGCAATTGTGGATGATCCGTCCTGAGCTATCTCTTGCAAGGGATCATGACGAGCTATCACCTGCGGCAGTGATCCATTTTGGGGTGTTTGACCACCGAGAGGTTTGTTTGACGAGCTTGAAGCTAAATCTGGGATGGAGGAGGCTGGTGTTGCAGTCGTAGAGACGGGTTCGTACAGTAAATCCATCTCGAGTGGTCGTAAAACAATCTTAAGTTCACGAAATAGATCATCTGGGTATGCAAATTGAAGCTGTGTTCAGCTCCTCTAAAGTGATTTTTGAGGAGAAAGCTTACCAGCAGCATAAGTGTATCCTACGTCGTGCTTCAGCAATATTGTCTTCGGTGGCGACCCATCTTTGTTCGGCGTGTCCGATAGTGATGTATGTTGAGTAAAAAATTCCCGAACGTTGCTGATACACGCAGAGATATTGAATGGTTTATGGCCAAAGACATAGATAACAGGCAGCCGCGATGTTCTGTAGCACCATTACTCCCCAAGGGCTCTATCTTGATATTTAAATATACACACCGTGTCATACAAGCATGTCCGTAATGTACAACTGCTTGCGCATCTGCATGTTGTGCCGCTACTTCGTCCACGCAACAGCTTCACGAGGGTGATAATTCGGAGACATCAATTGAACGTGTGTCGATAGTGGAGAAGGATGCAGGAATCTAAGTCAATGTCGTGTTAACCACAAGTCATCTCTGGGGCGTGCCTGCCATATGATGTGTCTGCAAGAACATAAAGCTCCCTTCCTTCACCAGCCCTTGCTTTTAGCCGTTTGTATATTGGAACAGAATCGTGTAATAGTTCGTCAGGAAATTGCAGGGCAATCTGTGTCGCGGATAAGCTCGTATACCACGTCCCGAATAGCCTAAATTCAACGCACTCGTTTATAATCGCCCTTGATGATCTCATCTGCTGTTCTGGTGATCTCGTAAAATTTTTCAAATTCTGATGAGGTTAGCTGGCTCGCAGTTGTGTCTTGCTGAACATCAAGTGTCCTTATGATAGCGTCTTCACCTGTGGCTGAGAATGCTGTTGGTTCGCCTGTCGTCATGATCGATCAAGCAGATCTCATATGTTGCGTGACGTGTTTCGTCACAGGCCTTCGTCCACATGTCCACGTCCAAGGACCGCTACTACTGGGCTCAATTACGGCTGGCGCTCACATTAGGTCAATGGTCATCCAAGTTTCCTGTTAGTACACCCAATGGCATTGCTCTGTCATGGCCAGAGCTCTTTCGCAAATTCAACAAGCACTGCAGAGGCTTTCAGCATGTAGCCCAAGTTGCATCACAAATACAAGCTCTGGCTCTATTGCTTTCAGCGAACTCACAGGATGAGGATCAAGACGATTTACCTACTGAATCGAAGGACGTATACCCAGTGAAATTAGCCCAGGAGTGTGTGCTGCCAGAGGAATGGAAGGAGGAAGCGCAGGCAGGTTACGACATATTGATAGGGCTCCAAATGTCCAATTTCGACGTACGTTTTGTGACTCTATATCATTAAACTATCTTGAAATGTACTTAATACTGTAGTCGCTAAATTTTGCACTGGCCTACTATGCCTTCGCTCTCGGCAACCCTGCGGAATGCGTATCACATCTCTCAAACGTCCCAGACATGATCAACTTACAGAGTCATATTCCGCGTGAAACAGATCCGAAAACGCCTGTCACTCCAAGCACAGGCCATTCATCTCATATTGGCTTACATGTTCCTGGACTTTCCCCCGGAACGTCACTATCTTCCACTGTAGGCAGTTCCGTCTCTCTCGCAGAGTCGTCAATCGCAGATTCTAAGGATGGAAGGGTATGGTCTCTGACCGAGACAGTGCGAAGTGTCTGCTTGGGAGGTTTGTGCAAGATTTTACGAACGCGTTCGAGCTCCCTAGTTCTGACGAAGGCCTATCAAAGGAATGTCTCATGAGAAACTATCTCCCAACGATCCATCTGTCACGTTAAAAGCTTATAGCACAGTTCTTCCACTCTTGGAGACACTTGACACTATAATCGCTGATCCAACGCTAGTAGCTGCACCCGCTTCGGATACCAGAATATTTGTGAACTATCGTGAACTCTGGCGTTGGATTGAGCGATTGCTCTGGCGTGCTATCGTAGTATCTGCTCGTATAGCTGACCCCCGACACCCTGGAATGGATGTTTGGGCATGGTTTCGACATTATAGTGCGTGCAGCGTCTATTGGCCGGCGACGTTTCGTACCTCTCACCGTTCGACGGTTTCCGTGTTATACTTTCGGGCTCTAATACTGAGATATCACCCCACGCATGCCCACGCGTACCTTTCATCGTCGAAACCTATCCAGGCACAGGCACAGCCAGAAACGGAGAAGGCAGGAGGTGAGAAAGACTGGCTACATACAGCACGGACGTTGGTCAATGACTATCGGGGCATTTTGAGCACATGTACGAGTTTCCCGCATGCGGGTAAGCGTAACATTAGGGTAGAAGATTTCGTCGATTTTTGTGTTGGCATATGGGAGGCGGGTGGAGCAGGTGGAGAAGGCGCGGGGTGGGTGCTTGATGTATGTAATCTCTTCCAAACCTTTCTGGCCCCTTACCTTTGGGAATCAAGTTTTCCTTTTCCTAATTTATCTGTTTCTCTATACGCCATCTAAAGTTTGCTCGTGTTTGACAGATCCTTTGGTGGGCTACGCGACTCACCTTCAACTCTCACCGCATTTTGCGGCATATGACTCGGCTCCTACACATATCAGGCGATACTTCTCTTGCACGTCGAACGCTCCTACTTTATGTCCAGGTTGTTGGGAAAGCATATGAAGCTAGCCACGCCAATGCTAACTCCAATTCCAGCGCCAAAGGTCAGATGGAACCTGAGGATTCGGTCGATAAGGCCGCAGATTCAGATCGAGATTGGGTAGAGACACTTGTCTCGGGTGCACGGATGCTCTGTAGATGGGCTGCAGCCCAACCTGGACTGGAAGGACTGAAAGAACTTCGTGAGGCGAAGACATGTATTGAAAAAGCACGGACCAGGCTACATCCGAAAACGGATGAGATGCGTCTTTGTGCGAGCGTGGATCTAGCAGAAGGCGTCTGGAACCTTGTTATGGCATTTAAAGGTATGCGCAGCTTGATTTGACTCGTCATTTTGATGTCGATTATCAGTTTGGTGTAGAACAAGACCCTCATACGCGTCCTGAACGTTTATCGTCCGCGCATACGCTGTTACAACGTGCATGCTTTCTCCCGGCTTATGATAGTTCTTCCCTACCTTCTTCAGCTTCACCCGAGTCAGAAATCTCCCCGGAACCTGCTGCTCTCTATCACCTAGCCCTCTCCTTTGCGTTTCCTGGGCCAACTCAAAACCTTGAACAGGCTATCTTTTATGCAGGGCGAGCGGTCGAAGGCGACTCGCAAGAGATCAGATATTGGCACCTTCTTGGGCTTTTGCTTGCCGCGTTAGAAAGATGGGATGAGGCGAAGGAGATTTTAGAACGCGGTGCAAGTATTGGAGAGGTTGATGGAGATGACAGTGGGGATGATGCTGGTGACGATGACGAACAAGATAAAGCTGGTACATCTATAGATGCCTTGAAACCTTTGAACGTGGCTGAAGCTGCTGTAACGGAAAAGGATTTCGCAGAGAGGGAGCCAACGGCAACCGAAAAGACTATGTAAGTCTCAGATATCTAGTCTAGACTTGTCGAGTATAACTGCCCCTACTAGCGATATAGTAATACCCGTTGAAGCGTCGAGGCGGTTACCGTTATTGGACGGAGACCACATTCCGTCCCCAAAGTTACTCCTTGCGCCTGCGCAAGACCACCCTCAGCTGCCGAAGCAGGAGATATTTGAGTATGCCTTGCAGTTGCGCATGACTCAGGGTGTACTTACAGAGGTTATGGATGGCGCAGAGGGTGCTGAAGAAAAGTGGGTTGACATATTTTCGTGGGTTGCCGACAGGCGTGCGTCGGGTACAAACGAACGTAAGCCTTTGTCTTATTAGCGGTAGGTCCTTGATCTGATCGCTGTGCATCCAGCAACACCACGGCCATCTATGGATGTAAGGACTCAGTCTTTCTTGGCATCACCGCTGCAAAGTGAGGCTGTGTTGCCGCCGTTAGAAACGCGTGCCTCTCTTCCTGCTTCCATTCCGGCTGATGTCGGTGAAGGGCAGGAGGTTTTACATTATGCACCCATACCCATAACTATATCACCCGCGACTCCTGATGCAGAGAACCTCCATAAAAGGCTAGACAATCGGAAACGATCGTCCTCAACAGAACGTGACACATCGAAGTCGAAGAAGGTACAACAGATGCTCAAGAACCGAGTGCATAAGGGGCATGAGCGAATAACGACTATCTCGAAAAAAATTGGAAATGGCGTCGCACGTACAGGTAGCTTAAGGAGAGCAAATTCAACGCCTGGTAGGTCTATCCAGTTACCTTCCCTACACACGCGACATAATGTGTTTTTATTTGTCTTCGTATAGACTTCCACGCAATCTTGAAACAGACATCATATCAGGCATCCTCAATACACTCACGACGACGCATCAGTTCATTCCTTCACAATTCACATGCACACGACCGTACTCCGACCGAGTCCCCACCACCACCTCCAACGCCCGTTCCACCACCACCACCTACACCGTCAGAGAGAAACCGTCACTCCCGCGAAGCACGTATGCAACGCCTTATCGCCAACCTATGGTTGATGTCCGCCGCGACCTTCCGTAGATTGGGCAAGATTGAGCAGGCGCGAGGTGCAATCCAAGAAGCCGAAGTGCGAGACGACGGAAATCCTGGAGTATGGGTTCAGGTAAGCACATCAGGTGGGGTTATAGACTCCCCCGCGCTCACCGAACTGTAAAAACAAAAAAAATAGTTGGGGCTTTACTACGCTGCGCTCGGCCGTCGCGAAGATGCTGTTGAGACATTGCAGAAGGCTTTATTTATTGATCCCGACGACGTTCCTGCATCGGTGCATCTGGCCCGCCTGTACCTCACCCTGCACGATTCCACCGGACCAATAGATCGAGCCTCTATGGTTGCTACTTGTCCAGTTCCCGTTGGTGTGGACCTGGCGGCAGGCATGTTAAGCCATCTGACGCGTGGCACTGGATGGCATGTTCCTGAGGCTTGGTATTACTTAGCCAAGGCGTACGGGATGCAAGGGCGAAAGGATAGAGAGCGTGAATGTTTAGAGTTTTCTCTCGCGTTGTCTCGCAGTCGTGGCATTAGGGAAATCGGGTCTGCGGTAGGATTATGTATATGAATGTGGGTGAGCTGTAGTCGGATTTACAGTATACCGAAAACTTGTGACTAGAGGACTTTGCAGTAGAAATTCTCGGCGCCAGTGATATCACATGCACCCTAAAGGTTATTTGCGTTAACATGATGCACAAAGCGTACGTAATTATGAATTCTCTGCTAGTATATCGGTTAGTACACGCGCCTGTCAAAGGCTTCCGAGTACGCGCGAAAGCTGGGTTCGACTCCCAGGCAGAGAGAAATAATTTTTGATAATGTCAGGCCTATCATTTTTATTTGCTTAGCTATACTGCTCGCTCTTTTACTTCATATAAAGCCGCATTCAAATTTAGCATGCAGAAAGTTGAAGCCAGGCTAACTCGGAGCTTAGATTTCGCTGCCCCTCAACGTTGATGGTGGCCCCTTTTGCTGGTAGACTCTCACTATCGCACCTCTTTGATCTCCATATCCACGCTGTCGCGAGCTGACTGACTGCGGAGTCGCTTTCGTGCCAGATAGCTGTCTTCTACCCAAAGCTGAGCTTTGTTCTCAATCTGCCTCCTGCGGCGACTTGAATATCTCAATTTCCCCTGTTTACCACCTCTCTTGGGTGGAGTTATGGCGTGCTCCAATTGACTCGGGACCTTGCTTGAGAAGAGCAATGTCAAAGGGATCGACGGCACTCTCAGCGGACTGTCAGCTGGCAAGATCTCTCAACTGATCGAGTTATTGACTTCCTGTATATCGTGCTTGGAGGACTCATAGCTTGCGCATAGGCCCCAAACGCTTCCTGTTCTGAGGCTAAAGGAATATACGATATATTTTGGGCCTTTCACCGCAGCAGTTTCTCATTATTTGTCCGAGGCATTAGCACTTTACAGCTTTATAAAAGCGCATACTGTATCCTTCCTCACGCTACTATATCTCCTCTCCAAGTGAGCTGGCTCAGGCTACCAAAATTTGTACGTATTTGACGCACGTGGCCTATCCACGATAGTCACGCCCAGTTCGACACGTTAGCTACCTTACGCGCAAAATCAATCAGCCACAATCATGCAGAATCCAGAGGACGAAATTGAGAGGGTCTTGGGGCTACTTTTCACTTCAGTCTCTCCAGATATCCAACAAGGCGCGATTAAGAAATACTTTGTCGAGGATGCCGCCTTTCGCAGCCCGTTCTTTCACATTCCGTCCGGGCCATCATCGCGGGAGGAAGTTTTGGGCATTTACCAGTGAGGCAGTTATTGACGAGTGTTGTTATTGACTCTAACCGACACAGATGGCAACGTGTGATGTCTCTCGAGAACAAGATCGACATCACCAAAGTTGGCAAGTGTCCAGTGTTGTCACTTTTTATTCTATAAATTAAACTCCTCCCCAGTATTCGACAAGGATTCTTCCACAATCTATGCTGAACTGACACAATTGTCAAACATTCGCTTTTCGCCCTTCAAACCTGTCCCATGCAAGTGTGTACATATTCTTTTTATCCTTTCTCAAGGTTGACACTTCTGTTTGTTCCAGCATCCTTCTTCGTTTGAAGCTAAGAAAGCGTGGGGAGCACTATAAGATTACTTCTCAGGAAGACTTCTACCATCCGGATGTGATTACTTTGTTTTGCTTGTCTTCCCCCGCATATATGCGCCAAAAGCGTTAATTCACTTCCCTAGGATTTTCTGAAACGCGTGATTCCCCCTTTTGCTCTACCTCTGCGAGCTGTTCTATGCGCCGCAAGTTATGTTTCTGTCCTCTCTGCCAAGACAGCCCAAGTCCTTGGCTTCTGGCGTGTCGGAGATCAGTCTACGCCAGAGAGAAAGACACTCGGGAATAACGGACCGCATGAATCTGGGAAGAGGAATGGTAGTGTTGAAGATGGTGGATGGCAGACAAGCAAAAAAGGTAAACATCACTAGACGCATGTAATCACAAACCTTTTTCTACGCCGTAGCTCGTTTATCTTCATACACGGCTCTTCCCACACATCGTTTGTTCTAAGGAATTTGGTTCCTTCGGATAAGGTACAACACAACACCTATCAATCTATCCATAGCCAGACCACCTAACGTGATGCGAAGTTCAGTCTATCAGAAGTTATTTCGAGAACGGATCACCGGTGTGGAGAGAGCCATTATCACGGCTCCGTTTTTCGTCTCTCTCCAAGCAACGGTCGGCCTTCCCTCTGATACAGACTGCAGAGGAGCGAGTTTCTTAGTTATAGTTGCTGCCGGAGCCTAAACAAAGTGCCTTTCCGTTGGTTGGAACCGGCTTGGGACTATAAATCGCGGACCATAAGGTGGAGAAACCGGTAAACTAAGGAAAAGCGTAGAAGTGGACACGAGACACCGCTCAGCGTGCAAGTGGGAAGTTTCTCGCTGAAACAGGGTTCATTCGAACCTCAGAAGTCACCTAGATGTGATAGATGTGATGCCTTCGATACATTCACCCCACGGGCCTTCATATCCAAGACGATCTAAAAAGTTCAGACTGGCACATAACATGGAAACCTACCATCATATGACCACAACCTGAGTGAAGAGCACCAATTGAATGCGGCGGTATAAGGTTCTTGGCTTGCTCTTCTAGCGTCTTGGAAGCAGAAGACCCATTAGACTTAAATTTAATAGTCCAGTCGTCCAATGACGAATGGACAGACCTTGCGCCCACAACAAGTTGCGTGATTCGGCTTAGCATAAGGTTTCGGTTCTAGGTCGATGTGCTTTTCCAAATTCTGCAGTGGCCGTTGTTTCGGCGCTTTGGACACACGCCACACATCAAACCTTGAATGATCTGGGAATGAATCTGACAGCTATTTAAGTGGAAAGGATATTCGCTGAGTCTCTCACATCCGATCTTATCTTTGTCCCCCAGTCGAGCTGGCAACACTCAAGAGTAGTTTTTCAGTTAAAGGCATGCCTGAGTGCCTTTAACTGAAAAACTAGTTAGGGCAAGCCTATCGTATATGAAGCCGGTGTATCGATGCGGGTGAGTCCTAAGCGCTCGTTTCTCCATTTGTGTTCGTGTGGCTTAATTAATCTTTAAAGTCAGAGAGCACAGCCTCAACACATCAATAATTGTCAGAAGCAAGTTAGACGAACGAGAGCGGTGCTTGCTGTGCTGCTTCCGGAACGCCGGTGGGAAACTAAGGTGCGCTTTGACAATCTGCCGATGTGCGACACGATCTCATCTCACAATGACGTTCGCATAATAGGGTTATAATAGCCACCATGGCCTCGTATGTCTGATGCTCATGGACGGCATGGAGTACCTACGAAACTCCATTTGTAGTGGATACATCATCCATGTGTCATTTGTACATCGGCAGCAACTGTTGTCACAATAATTTCATGCAAGCTGTGTCACTTGTTCCCTTTTCTTCCCGGTCGAGATGAAAATTGTTGTAGACAACAGAGATAGTGTCTTAATAATATAAACCTTTTGTTCCTTCAGTCAACGTAGATTATAAGTGCGCCAACATGGCAAAATTATAGCAATAGTCAGCACGTAAGGTGGTTGTCAATAAACAGGTATAGAAGTGAATGGGAGGATCAAACCTCCGTTACCTGCAGTATGGATGAGTTGAAACAGAAACTCACGGATGATGATAATGATGGCCCGGAAGCAGATTCGGAGGTCGATGGGACTAGCAGGGCAATCGTAGACCATGGGGTGAATTTCAATCAGTCGGACGGCTCAGGATGTATATATTTGACAGACAACTAGAGCTGGTGTACTTGACATGGACACAGCTGCTCTCATAAAAAATCTCAACATCGAGCAATTCTTTGATTCCGCAATCTATTGCCTGGTGGGTCATCGCCTATCATATTTGAGTGATGAACTTACTCGACGTAACCAGCTCATAAGTTCACTGGGCGACTGCAGAGCACGTCCCGGCTGGTGGCCATGAAGGGAAAATAGACCATTGCGGCGATGAATTTTGATTTACAGTCCAAAGGCTTAGCCTGTACATTCTGTCAGACCAGCGGCCGAGATAACATACCGCATCGGAGTATATTTCCTCGCCGGGTTGATGGTGGTAGGATCATAAGCGGTGATAAACGTTCGGCTATCAGCCAGACACAGCCGACTTCCCACGATCCGAGTCCTGCTTTTGGTCCAACGACCTGAGTGGCTCGTTCAAAAGCACAGGTAATCGTTTCAAAATGCACCGTTGCCTAATGATCCCGGAGATTTTGGCCCTCATTTGTGACGAAACCGAAGGAAACGGATACTGGAACGACAACGGGAATCAAATAAACCACGCGTCGTTATTTGCCCTGGCAAGGACCTCTCGAAGTTTTCGAGAGCCTGCACTTGCAAGTCTTTGGGCATTCATCCCTAACCTGATTCCTCTGATCAAATGTGTTGGAAGGGACTTCTGGAAGGTGCATACTGATGGTCATGGTTCAGAGCTGGTGGGTTTAAAGCCCAGCCCTTCTTTGGAGATACTTCACGGTTTTTCTTTTGGTAGCGATTGACACGTCGCATATCCTCTTTTGACATTGCGGTAATGAAGAAATATGCATCCCTTGTGCGTAAATTCGGAGCATTCTACCCGCATGCTACCCTGGTGGTTGCCCCATATGTTTGGGCGAGGCTGCAACGCATCCTTGGAGACGCCGTTTTGTTCCCTGGATTACGCACCCTCCGTCTCAACGACCCTCACATCATGAAATCTCTTTCGTTGTTTACTACCCAATATTTGGCCTCTGTCCATTTATCTTTATTCGAGGCCAAGTCGACCAAAGAAGCTTCGTCTCGAGCTTCAATATTGGTGGACCTCTCTACTCGGTGTCCAAATCTTGAGTCCGTTAACCTGAGCGGTTTCGGAGAACCAGCAGAGCAGAAAGCAATTGTTGCAGCGTTATCTAATTGGAGGAACCTGTCTAGGGTTATTCTATCTCATGTTACGCTTGAAGCCTTACAACTACTTTCACAGCACTGTTCAAACTCGTTGCGTCACCTAACATTCCTCCGTCTCATTTCATCGGACGGTATTTTTCGACCCCTTCCAGCGGAAGAACATTCTCTGACTTTACTTGCCTTGCAAGCAATGTCAGTCGGCTTTCGCGACATATCTCATGCTACTTCATTCATGAATTACCTTTCGACTCCTGATGATCTCCAAAGTTTAACGATCCTCATTCTTAGTGTCGAACCAGGTCAAGAGAAAGAATGGCTCGGGTTACTTCATTCGATCAAGAGGCATTCGTCCTCGCTAGCGACCCTTGACATCGAGGAACAGTTTCAATACCACAACGACAACCGAAGGATGGTCCCTCTGTCAAATGCCTTGACTTCCTTGATTGCTACCGAGTTCAAGACATTGACCTCCATCAGTCTTGCGCGTGTAGGGGGGTATGACATCGTCGATCAAGACCTAAAAAATCTCACCGAAGCTCTACCACTGCTCGAGACGTTTTGGTTAGTCGACGACACAGAACCCAGGTTGATCGAGTTCAAGACTACAATTGCTTGTCTCGTGTTCTTTGCACAGAACTGTCCTTCTTTGTCTCTTCTTTACCTTGCGTTTGACGCGCGGGCAGACAAAGTGCCTCGGTGCATCGAATCCCTCGTCAAGGGCCTCAAGTTGCGCCGACTTGACGTTTCAGTCTCGCCCGTAGACGATCCAGAACTGGTAGCGACCTTCCTTTTCGACATTTTCCCCAATATACAAACTATTTTCTGCGAGGAAGACCAGGTTGATATTATAGATGACCCCGAAGTAACTGTCGAACCTTGGCTGCAGATATGCGAGCTTTTGGACGAGTACCAGAACAGGAAGGAGAGCAGCCAGACATGATGTATTGCTACACAATATCAGATTATATTGTTCTGTCAGCTTGGCTTCATTAATGAAGATTATGGTTACGAACTGTTATTTCTCGAGCGCCTGAGGAGACTGAAGTTCAACGGGTGCAAGTGACCAGGTTTTTGTTACATATCCGTCTTGCACGCTCCATTATGCCGAAAAACTAGGCCGATTTTTGGCTAGTACCACGTTCCTACGTACTCTAGATTAAACAAATTCCATTGCGTTCCTCAATCTCCTTGATAATGTGCACAATCTCTTATAGACTCGAAAAATATCAATTTGTTTATTACTACTTTCCGGTCCGGGAGCGATATGTATAGCGTAATATCAAGTACCACATTTGTCGGGATCTTCGATGGGCTTGACATGGTCGAAAGCTTATTGCCTTTTCTTCGGTGTAACCTATCATGACGGACGAGATCTTGCTTACAGATCTTCTCTTTCGTTTCCATGATACTCATTAGTGGTCACGACTGCCTGTGAATCTTGTTTACTAGAACTTACATCTAAAAAGGTGTGCTTCCCAAAAAATCTCGTCTTTGATTCCGCTCAACAAGTATCTAGTTCTAGTAAGTACAGAGGCAGAAATATGTGGATAAGCTATGCACGAGCAGTGTTGTCGAGTTGGGTTTGCTGACGTCGTTGTTGAGCCCACTCCTTAGCTCGCGCTCGTCGCGCCTCCTTCGCAGCATCCTCGGTTTTCTGAGAGAGCGGAACGACCGTTGAATGCATATCAGCCTGAGTATCGTCCACGGACTCTTTCTCATCAGGGCTTCCTTCACCACTGTCCACGTCGCTGTCTCCGTATCCGACCAGAACGCCAAAAGGTTTTGCAGCCACTTCTTTTTCTTTCTCTTCCTTCTCTAGTTTTACTCCTTCTTTCGCTACTTTCCACGCCCTGCTCCATCGCCCGCGCAGGAAAGCAAAACGATGATCACTGCCGTGATTGGCGAGGATACGCATCTCGAGCTGTGCTGTGTTTGGGGAAGACAGAAGGTGTAGTGCGGTTCGGCGCATGAGATCCTTTTGCGTGTCATCAGGCTGAAGAGGAAGAGAAAAGTGAAGATCGAAGTAAGCTCTTGATGAAAGAAAGAGTCAAATGAAAAGAAAGATTTGTTCACCTCTTCGTCGCTTCCTCCCCAGATGTCTTTGTCTTCCTCTGCATATATGTCATCATCTTCGGCACGGATCGCTCTCAACCGCTCTTCTCTAAGTTGTTCAAGGTGTCTTCGTTTTTTCTCACGTCTTAAATCCTCGGCTTCCTCTGGAGAAAAGAAAAACACATCTTCGTTATCAGATGGTAGATCTGACCACCCGCCGGGTGAACCGGGGACTGGCGAGGTCTCGGTAGTAACAACAGTGGGTGCTGAAGGCAAAACGTCTAGTAGTAGCCGTGCATCATATCTATTATGATAAACTTTAGTTCTGAACTGGAAATGAGAGACGAGAAAAGATTTTGACTTGGGAAGCTTTTTGTTTTTGGCATTTTGAGACATTGTAAAAAGATATAGTTAGAGACTGATCCAACATGCAGAGAAGGGATTCTAGCAGCGCGTATCTCAGTTCACGTACCTGTCCACCCAAATGGCGGGCCGAGGTTCGTCAAGCGTTTTATTCGCTGTCTTTGGCTGAACATCATCCTCATCTCCAGGGAAAAGCGGCTGAGAAGTTGAATGAGAGGCTGACGTCCAAAGAATCAATGGATCCCCGTATTTTGCTCGATCAGAAGTTTCATTGTTGTCCTGTATACGGTTGTTGGCTTCAAGCGACATGGCGGCAGTGACTGCAGGAGGCCCACGGATGATATCGGCTTCATGTGCTTGGATGTAAAGTATTGGATCGGGACTGGACTCTTTCCCCTCGAACGCTGACAAATTGACTGACATGTTATTGTCGGGTAATTTGTTCTGTCTATCGCGATATTTCCTCTTGCGAGGTAAGGACATGGCTGTGTTGATATTGAATACAGTGCTGTGCTGTGAAAATCGTCAACAAAGTATTGGTAAGTAAGTCTCACGAATGTAAACTTGTAGTGTAGCGTCTTCCCTTCAAACTAGCATCATGCCATTCCAAAGGAGTGATTCCAAAGTACTGCGCGAAATACCATGGCTCACGAACATAGTCTTAGGGAAGGAGACGATTTAGACAAGGATTTCGAAGTAATTATCAGACCGATCTAAAATGATGCTCAGCCGGAGAACTGAACAATAACAATATAGCTGTTTGCACAAAAAGTAGAGGAAGTCGAAAAAGAGCTGGATGGAAATCAATCACGGCGCAAGCTGCACAAAAAGTTTTGCAACTCGGAGACCATGCTGTCGACCAAATAAATGTACCTCCAACGCATATAGGAATGATTACCACCAGAGTTCTGAGCTACAAGATCCTCGACATTGTCCAGTGGCTAAAAAATCCCGAAAGATATGCCACCGCGCTTTTGCTTTCTCCAGGAATACTTGAATGACGGGGGAGGAGTGCACGATTCCTCGAACGCCTCGTAAATAACCTTCAACAACGTGCACTCCAGCTCGATGTGCTTATTTGTCGCGATCAGATGATTGGCCCGGGAAAAATGTTGGGTATGTATCCAATGCTGCGCTGTTGTTCGATAACAGACTAAATTAGTACATCGTGTCACCAAAGGATAGTCTCGTGCAGAATTGTATGCTGTATGAAGTTATTTGTTATCATTGACGAAGTTAGACGATCATCCTTACCGCTTCCTATTGCTTGGGCATGGAGTCCGGCGACCTTGACGCCTTTCGGAGGGGTACAAATTACTGCTATAGCTATACGGCCCATGCAGTCTCTATCCAATTGGAATTCGCAGCGGGTTTCCTATATTTTCCTTCCCTTTCGTTGGAGATAGATCTTCAGATGGAGGTACTCAGGCGCAAGCTGGGACACAAGTAACCTATCTGTTAACATTGGTGGCCGCTGGGCCGCCATACTAGGTGAACCTGGCGAGATCCGTAGCTCGGGTTAAAGCGGAGACGGTATGTATGCGAAAAGCGATGATGTCTTCAAGGAGACAGCAGTTTAGAGGGAAGTAGGCTACTACTAGTATACTGTGAGAGTCGTCGTAATTATCAGAAGTTGTTTCAACTACGGGCCTGGCGGTGTGCACATTTTAAATAAAGCAGATTTTGAATATAATTCGCTGCTACAGTAAAGGGTTGTAGAAGTGTATCCTTCTCAAGCTGAGCAGAAAGCAAAGTCTGAGGATGAACATACTTTGTTGTTCTGTAAAAAAAAAAAGAACACCAGCTGTGGCTTAGAGACTATGTAAGAATGTCGTGGTTAAGGTTACACAGCCGCTTCGTCCTTCGCCACTCGTTACATAGTCTGCGCCTATTCTATCATAGCTCCTCGCTCGATCAATGACCTTATCTCGCGCTATTAGTCCTTTTTCTTTCGTTCTCACTAAGTCTCTGTTCTTGCCCATCACAAACAGCTAACATGCGCATGAACGACAAGTCAAGTTTGAGCCAAGCCTTATTGCAACCGATCATTTGCGAAGGTTGTTATTGTTCGGGGTCATCTATAACAGGAAGATTTTGACGTGAAACAACTACAGTATACTTTTCCAAGCCGTGACTTACGGGTATTATGGTTGTCCATTCAGGTCACGTCTATGTTTGGCAAGGGCCGTCAGTTTTTGTGCTTCTCGGTCTAATAACCAATCGTCCGCAGAAGACCAAAGATGAGGACCCATCATCTAAATTTGACGAATGTCATTTACAACATAGACCTGACCTCAAAGGATAACCGTATATGACCTAAAGTTCCGTCAGACTTTCTGCACAACGTTGTGATCTCAAGATCCCAAAAGTCCATTCCAGTAGACCTCCATGGATGCTCGACGGCAGATCTTTTACTTTGGTTTAAGCAGCTTCATCGGCCTGGAAATTCTCATTCCTCAGCTACAGGGATTTGCGAACCACGGGTTCTTACATATCCGCGTCGGCTTTGCTCTCATACCTTATCAGACATTACTCTCTGCATCACAGATCGCAGGGTTTTGACAGATTTGGTTCCTGCAGATGGGCAAATCTGCAGAGCTTTCGTTTACCCCAATTAGACGTTTTCTCTCAGATACGCTGGTGCATTGCGAGTGGCTATATTACCCTCAAACTTAAACGGTCTGCTGGGCCTTGTTTCCGGTCTCGTTCCTGAGGTAACATGGCTAATCCTCACCCTGCCCTGCCGAGTATCTCTCAGCTGTAAGTTTAAAACATACCCTATTCTCCTTGAGACTTGAAGTTTTTCTTCCTCTTTCTTCCTAGAACCGCTCCTCTCGTAAGTACAAAAAGAATTACACTATTAAACAGTCTAACCGGCATTTAGCTCATCGGAGCTCTTCTCGATTATGCTCTGTATGGTGTCTTGGCTGTACAAGTCTGTAAGTAAATTTAAACATACATAGCTTTTTTGTTGCCTTACAGAATATAGGTGTGTATCATGTTGCATTCCCTGCAGATGCAAAACGTTTCAAAGCTCTAGGTAAGGAATGGAACTCACTGCGACCCACCTAACCTCATCGTCACTAATAATATAAAGTTTACGCCGCTTTTATTACTGAAACACTTCAAATATGCTTATGCGCAGCTGACATTTATTATTGGTTTGCTGCGGGATTCGGAAACCTGGAACACCTTGGGAACGTCCATTTTGCTATCTTTACCGGCCCACTCCTGGGCTCCATTAGCCCGATGATTGCTCAGCAATTCTTCTGTTATCGCTTATGGAGTCTTGAGAAACGAGCATTACCGCTCTCTATTTTCATTTCCTGTGTGAGTTGTGCAACACTCAATGGCAGATTTTGGATCATAGTGAATCACTTTACAGATTTCAATTGTTCAATTAGGGGGTGGGATATCGGCTACAGTCTACGTCATTTGGCTTCATTTCGATGTCTCCTCACGTTTTGATTTTCTTTTCGCCTATCACAGGGTTATGTTGGACACACATTTGCTAAGGGTACAGGTGATAAGAGAGATGCACTTGTATGGCATTGTATCTCGTGGGTGAACGGCGCCCGACTTAACATCTCCTATCCTGGTAGATATGGCTTGGTGGCAATGCGGTTGCGGATATAATGATCGCGACGTCATTGACATTTCTGGTAAGTCATTCGGTATAATGGATGCTTCGCAAGCTGCTTACTCTCAGCAGCTTCTACGGCAGAAGCGTGACGATCAGCCATGGACGAACAGCGTATTGATGCGACTTGTGCGCCTAGTCATCGAGACAAACTGTCTAACTTGTGTGTATCTTTTTGAAATAAGGCCTATGGGATTCCTTACTGTTGAAATCTGCCAACTATCAGCTGCGGTGGCAATAACCTCGCTTGCTTTATTTCTAGCGTTGCCTGTAAGTTTCTTTATATGGTTCAAAACTTGTGCTGAGAGCGGTACTAGAAA
>JABCKL010000084.1:0-30353 GCA_018851305.1 Calocybe cyanea
AAGAAGAGAGGCTACCAGTTGACTGTACAAGAGTCAAGGTCGAGATCGGGAGCAGGTTTGTTTACCACTGTTCGTATGTCCCGAGATAGTTATGGCGAGCTTACTCACGAATCGATACACAAGTTCACACTCTTGTAATGTCGTTTTGTTCGTGGATTCGTATCCGCATGAATGACACTGGTACATGGCTACTTCGAGATCTTTACAATGTATGCTTCATCCGACCCCTGTGGTGCGATCACGCGCCGCACTCGACTATCAGTATAGACGTTCAGAAAATTTCCTCTTTTTAGCTTCGGGAATTGCCCAAGAACCGCATCTCTGGCGCTAAAAATTGATATCAATTGCGTTAGTAAGATCGCCCACAAAGAGACTTTTTTTTTCCCAATCGACGAACCTTATCTCTCTTCGTCGTACCACTCGTTCCTAAATTCTCACCACAATCACACACAAAGCCTGGCATGCAAACCCCGGTGTACATACGCTGCCGATCTTGGTTCGAGACGGGGTCCGGGCTATAGTAGCGTTTACTGGATGTTGCGAGATGTGGCTGGACACCCAGTGTTGGAAGGCGTTGGCTAAGGTCAGCCGCGTAGCCTGGCTCGTTGTATGGCATACGCAGTGGGCCTGAGTGACTGTGGCGGTAGCCAGCTGTAGACGAACTACTCATTCCCGCGTATGCTGCGGAGTTTGCATAAGGCGGATTTTGAGGGTACGATCTATGTGGCAATAAAGACAGAGGAGCATGACTATTTCCATGCCCTTGACGATACGAGTTCACATCCACATTGAGGTGCTCTGGGTGTGGATTATAGCGAGATAAAACCCCCGAAAGTGGTGGAGAACGGCGAGGTGCCTGAGTTGAATGATAAGACTGTGGGGATGAATCAGAGTTCGAGGGGGACTGTGGGCCCGATGAAGAAGATTGGTTTTCCAAGTTTTCATTATCACTAGCGGTAAGACGCCCTGGTCGAGTTTGTTCGTTTTTGGACGTGTGAGTCGTGGTGTGAGGTTTCGGGGATGCATAAGAGCTCAGAGGCGACGGATAATCCGAGGAAGGAGATTGATCTTCCCGATCAATGGCGGTAGAACGCCGGGGTTGATGTCCGATTTGTGATGCCTGAGCAGCAACGTTATTTTGTGGGGATGGATGAGGACTCGAAGGCGACAGGGCAGCTGGTGAAGAAAATTGATCCTCTAAGTCTTGTATATTAATACCGATGGGTCGCCTCGGTTGAGGTTGTGCGATGTTGAGTACTGAAGTGCTGGTGTAAGTTCGTGAAGCTTAATGAAAGGTAAAGGACGCACACGCAGAATCATATTCATGTTCTTTCCATGTCAGTATATGCTTATCGGTTCGACGAACTGGTCGAGGTTGGGCAAACTGCTCTGGTTCAACAAATGTTTTTGCAAATTCGCTGATATTGGAGCCCATACGACGTCTTCCATTGGCGTAGGACGCAAACGGGTTGTAGGCGTTATATGGGTAGCTGTCATGCCTGCCGTAAGGCTCGACAGGTAGAGCAGCTACCTGGGCAACGATTCCAATACAAACGGCGAAAAAGTATCTCATATTGACGACAGGCGGGGGGAGATTAACTAAAGGCTTCAGACCAGCTGAAACAAAGATGAGGGCTGAGACGCTGGGGAGTATAGATGTGGCTCTTATAGAAATACAGAACAGCCGTTGCTCGCCGTTGTTGCTATGCAAAAGTTTCTCGATCCCTCACAAGTTGATGATTTGGTTCTTGTCAAGTGGCATGCTAATAGATTCATTCACTCAGCTTAGTCTGAAAGTGTAGAGCTGGGTAGACCGCAAACAGTAGCTTGCCACCATCATGTAGGCCGCGCGCTTATGCAAAGCATTTCCAGGACACAACCGCGTGTCCGAGTTTGAAATCTTCTTTTGCGGCCTGAGTCCAAATGTGCTGATGTTACGGCTCATATCAGAATTTGATATTGGAACAATGGAGTGATATCTTTATTTATGTGGGAGGGAACTTACTTAGCTTATGTGTAAGAATGTCGTTCCGTTTTGCTTTACATATCATTCTCTTGCCTGTCTTTAGACACAGCCGGCAAGATTTATCTAGTACTCTTTACCTTGCAAGCCAGAGGAGGTCGTCGTCTAGGTATAACCAGATAAAATTCCGGGATTATCAATCAAAACGAGACACGAGCCTGGCCTAGCCAGTGCCTAGCCTGGCATCAGATTAATATCTTGGCTCATATTTATAGATGTTGAAAATCTGAACCTACTCTCATTTCAATCCTATCACAGTTTGCTTCCCCTCGCAATTTCTACAATAGATACTTTCATCCCGGCTGGTCCAACTCATTTATTTAGCCTTTTTTTTTATGACAATCTCCCATCTCATTCTCTCTGCTTTCCTCGCCCGCTTAGCGGTCACTGCACCTGTTGAAATTCCTGGACATCCGGCCACACCACCCTCACAAGAATCCACATGGTTCGGAAATGCGGGTGCGGACACCTACGACTGGTACAGTTCTTATATGCCGGTTGCGCAGCCAACCAACGCCTACAATCATCTCTTTTCTACAACTTTACAACAGCAGCAGGGTCAGCCTGAGCCTAACTCTTCCACGAGTTACACCCAGTGGCCATCGTCGTCCACTCAAGGCCAAGGCCAAAGTTTTGACCAGGCTGTTGAGCCCGTACCCACCCAGGGATTGTCGACAACATACGACATCGCCGGTCAGACATGGCGTCCACAAGCGGAAGAAGATCATAATTCTGCTTTAGGTTTTTCCCGGTCCTCCAGCTACCGTCCACAATCCCCGTTATATTCTCAGGTGCAGGAGCAGTCGTTCAACCCCAGCGGCGTTCACGAATTGTCATCTGTGGTCCACGAACCCTCCGTGATGACCGATGATCGGCTCCAAAGCGATCTTAATCCCACACAGTGGAAGCCTATACACGATAGTCATACTTCTCATGTGCCATCCCAGCTGTATGTCCCACAGTCGCTTGACCATCTGCCAACGGAGCTGCCTCCCTGGTCTCGCAGTCCGGAACCTGGTCCCTCCAATCTTCCACTCAGGCAGATGTTGTCAGCACAGCCAAAATCGGCCAAAGACGGCCATCAGACCTCTCCGAACACCAACCATGACGAATCAGATCCACTCCCACAGCCACTCTCAATCTCTTACTGGCGGCGTGTGGACGACGAGGAACGACCCTTTGAATGTACCAAGTGTCAGGAGCGCTTCACCAGTAAATATAAAACAAGATATCATCATAAAAAACTTCACACAGATGAAACGCTTCCAAAGTGCGAAATATGCCAACAAGACTTCGCAACGGATTCCAACTTGAAAAGACATCAGGTTTGCTTTATCAGTTTGGGAGTAACTTCATCATCTCACACGCCCCATTACTCCAGAAAACTAAGCATCCAAACATCTATGGGGAGGGCGAGTATTACCACTGCGATATTTGTCTCAACTACTATGAGGATCTGCCGAGCCATCAAGCAACCGCACATCAGGGCGATTATTTCAAGTGCGACAAGTGTCATAGAAAATTCAAAAATTTGCGGAACCATCGATTTGTTGTTCATAAGGACAAGAGATTTCCATGTCCTCGATGTGGAAAGCCACATAAAAGCCGGCATAGTGTGGAACGGCATCTGACGGTTCGTAAATTATTATGAAGTAGCTGCATGAACTTACACAATAACCGTTCCAGAATAAAGTTTGCCAGAGAGCGTGCCGTGGTCCAAATTGATAGACTATTATTGAGCCTGATGATTTCTCTCTCGTAGAAGTAGTTATCATCAAATCAAATTATGAGTTCTACTGCAGTTTTTGTACCGAATGCAATGCTTTCCTGCGAGGTATATTAGATATCTGTCAAGAAAAGTTTTGTGTAGAATGTACTCTTCTAGTCTGCGGATTGTACGATTCTAATCGGCCAGATTCTCTCCAATCAGTCAGGTGCTCCGTCGATACCAACTTTGCTCCGCGAGTTAATTTGTGATAATAGCAACGATCGCTTACGTTTTCACTCGCCTCATGCGCTACGCAAGCAGCATAGTACGTATGCTTTTGCGTTGAGTTCCTCATCCACGATGAATGTTCCTTGATTGTGGGTCCAGGAGACCTTTGATGACAGATACTCCAGGAATCAGAGCGGTCATAAGATCCTGCGGCAGAACTAAAATCGAAAGTCCTACTTCATTGTGTAAGAGCACATTAAATTTACTTTGAATCGGTGAGCTAAAGATAGACCTGACTACGACTATTTTTGTATCAAACAGGAGACTGCACAGCCACGCTCCCCACTTACACAGACCTAAACGGTGACCACACCACATCCCTGATAAGCGCCGGACTGGAAATTTAAGACTATTTTCTCTCTCGCCGCTATGCCAGGAGGCCATCTCAATCCATTCAGCGCAACAAGGATCATCGATGCCGTTCAGCGTGCAAAATCAAATGCTCATGACGTCAAGCATGCCGCTAAATCTCTAGCTCAGGCTAGGATGGGTGAGATACCGTTCCTTGATGTTGAAATTCAGGTGAGCTTGTTCCTTCTGACACATCTGTATTGTTTACACTCCTAAACCCGTGCAGTTCATCGGAGCGTCCGGGTTACCCAAGATGGATGTTGTGGGCTCAGCAGATCCCTATTTCGTCGCAGACATCGATGAAAAAGTATCTTTCGTGTGCGTTGACAAGGTTTTTTCAGTTGATTTTACTGTATGTTGAGAACATGAGACAGATCTGCAGTGAAAACTGAGACATTGGCTCCTGTATGGAACGAGATCTGGCGGGTTAAAAACGTTCCTGCCATAGCCGACCTTCACGTCCAAGTCCTTGACAAGGATGACGGTGCACCATACGACGATTTTATTGGAAAATTCAAAGTGACCATGTCTAAAGGTGCCAAGGAAGCTGAGATTGACGGTCCCATATTCCGCAAGGCGAGAGGCACCTTTTGGCTCAAGATTGATAGCAATCCCTCGACAGACGCTGATCCCTCAGCTCATCCATATCTTTTCGATGGACCGATCCGTTACTCGCGGCATTTTTCTCCTGCAGTCGGGCGTCTCACCAACCTCGACGATGCTCGGCTGTACTCGACCTGGAAGATGTATCTTCGTGGAGTACCCCTATTCTTTGGAGACCAGTATCAAACCTGGAATCGCGACTATAAATCGGCGCAGACCATCTTTGAAGGTCCTACGAGCATTGCCGTACGCTCAGGTATCCAAGCAGGACATCGAATGCTCTACGCGCGCAATGCTAACAATGGATTTGGAGTTATTCAAGAATCTTCTGATTTCGCTCAACTGTTGCATGGAGAGACAACTCGTCGTTCAGGATTGCAAGCGGCAAATGCCCATCGAATCAAACCTGCTGTATACACCTACATCATTAGTGCCGAAGACGATTCATTACGCTTTTCCGAGACTGGCGCTGCGTTTTTTGTCGATTTCGCATCAAAACACGCTTTACATTCCAATTGCGCAGACTCCGTCAGGTATTCAGGGGAGTTCCATCCGCGCCCCAAGGGAGGCTGGGAAACGTTCAGCGACGATAAACAAGATAGTGAAGTCCCATGGGAACTCGTTTTCGATAACAACTCCGGTACCTACGCTCCTGATAAGTCACTTCTCCCACAACTTCAAGAGCTCCTTTCCTATAATTTCCCATGGTATGAGATCCTAGCTTGGGATCACTCCGATCCTCAGCTCAAGGCGAGTCGTGAAGCGTGCCGCGAATATGCTTTAAAATACCGAGGAGTAGACAAGGACGATTTGCAACCACATGCACGGTCAAACGAAGAGACGTTGTCTCATCAGGCATTTAAACATGCCTCCTCCATGGAACTGAGCAACGGAGCACTCGGAAAGATAAAGAAAGAGTTGAAGCAGGAATTTTAATATCGTTTCTTTTAAGTTATTATCGCTACCTATGCACTTATTTTATAACAAGGACTTGTGATATAGTTTGTAATTTTGACTTTCTCACCAAGGGTTTTTGTCAAAATACTTCCATTACAAGATCGCATAAGCCCCAGGGACAAGTACTGATTAGCGGACCCGTTCGCTCGAGACTGATTGTGCCTACCGGCGGCACTAAAAAGGTCTAGGAACAAGATCATGGGTAATTGGATATGACTCTAGTGCTATAGGTCGGCCAGGCTTCAATTCTCTAAGACGTCACAGTTCAAGCTACGACACAAAGTGTGTTTTCGAGTATGAGGAAAACATTTTCGACCTCGGGATCGAAAAATTGAGCAAAGAAGCCTCGCGCCTTTCGAAGGTCTTTTTCGGCATGCAGACAACATAGGTTGATTCCCTGTACATGTCCTTGTTAAACCGCTCGAACGAATAGTTCAGTCATACCAAAAGAGAAATCTAAAAATGGATACTTACTTGAGAACAGCATGTAATTGACTGGGTGGGGGAATACGTAACTTGACTCCTCTTGCAAGAGCTCTCTTCTTTAGCTATAGTAGTCTTTACGTATGGATAAGTGAATTGAACTCGCTCAACCTCCTGTTGGCCTGATAGGAGCTTATCAAAGCTCTGGTCAGATTGATAAGCCCGGAGGTACCGAACAAACAACAATTTTACCTGCCTCTCGGAGTTCGTGCATTAATCAATATCGTTACTGGGCTGAAATGGATAAATTTCCAGGCTGCGACATTAGCATCATCATCAGGGTTCATCAAAGCTACGTTCTTGAACGCTGCTGTGGAGCAAAGAGAGTTCTAGCGCCATTCGCCCTGCCAAAAGTTAGGAGCTATGTAGAGATCAGCTGCATGATTATACCATTCCGTCCGTTCCATGAAGAGCTGTCAAGGCTGGAAATGGGTTATAGTATTGCCATTTGTACTGCTGGGCTCAAGGACTAAGCTGCTGAGCCGGCTGTAACCATGCTACCGCGCCTTGGGTTAGACCTAACGCTGTGCTAACTGGCCGACCATCAAGTTTCGCCCGGGGGATCATTTCCTCCGATACGAGAGCTGCCGGAATGAACTAACAGGCGCTGCCAAATTGCCCACTGATATGAGTGATGGATGAGAGCGCTTCAATTGACCGGACGATCAGAAGCTCCGAAATTGAAACAGGCTCGGCAACGCTCACTATTCCATCTACAGTAACAGGATAGTCTCTATACCAGTAGCAGATACATGGATACATCAGGGTAGAATGCAGTGCTGGGAGCTTATTAGTGGGATCCGTCCGATAAAGGTGGAGAACGGCACATTTTCCCCCCTGACTCTTTCAATTTATCCTTCTTGAAAGGTTTTGTGGATGACGTTGCTAGACCAAGAAAGCCAAGCAAGCTGTATGCCAGAAGAGCGTCTGTTTGGAGAGACAGATGCCTACACAAGTGTTGATGCACAAGTCATTGTCAAACCTTTCTTTTCAAGCCAAAAAGCTCTCTGCCGGTACCTTGACAACGGAAGCTGATCATCGTCGCAACGAGCATCTGCAGGGGTTTCAGGGCGCAATTAGGCTTTTCGAGGTTCTTATCTAACGTAGCTCGGGTTCCTTGTGCATATCCTCAGCTATGTCATTATTAGACTAATATCAGGCACGACGCGAAGCTTGAGAGATGTCCGATGGAGGCGTTGTTCCCTCTCGATGAGAGATCCGTCTCGCCTCTAATCAGCTCTTTCCGGTTAGAAATCAGCCGAAACACGCCTCACCGGTTGGAAACGAGGGTTGTTGCCTCAGGCAGATGCGGACCGGTCTTGCATTTGGCAGTCAGCCTCACGATCCCCAATTTAGTAAGTGGTATGATAACCCGCGTCGTGATTCCAGAGTAAGTCTGGGGGGCCAAGCCGCCTTTAGCCACATTTTCGGGTCATACGATTATCAAATATGCGGGTGAACGTAACACCCTCACATCAGACAGAATCAATTACCCCATTAGCTGTTGACTTGGACTAAGAATGCATCGCGAAAGAATCGGGCCATAACTTAAACTAGATCTCAAATATACGAAGCTGGCGTAATTGTAGACCAGTCTGTAGCTTATGGAAAAGCCGAAATAGGCGATAGAAATAGCAAAAGAAAAGATACTGTAAATATCTGCCGTTCAACCGAACCTGGATGCTTACGGTATGATGGTCACCAGAGCCACAGATCACAATCTACAACGATGACAAGGATCTCAGAAGCAATTGAGTTAACCGTTCAGTCTCACGGACCCGGGAGTAGAGGGAGTCGATGTGGAAACTAACCAGGCTACCGATGACATAACTTACGCACAATGGCCTCTCCCCCACCTAGATGTCACAGAAATGCCAGCTGGGAATGTGGAGAGAGACACATAAGCGCAGGGTCGCCGAAAAAAAAAAGCCACTTCTACGACGGAATGTAAAAGAAAAGGGAATAGAGCAATGAAAAAGATTTGGATTGAATGGATCGGGAGAGCCATAAGGTCTTCACCAGTCTAATGGGAATTGCGGATCAGTGGCGTTCCATTTACATGATTGTATGCTTTCACTTCACAAGTAAAAAAAGAGCACATGCTTTGTTCACTTTGCAGACATCCCATGACCTTTTTCACATACGCTTGCTATACTTAGCAAGGGGCCCGTGGCCCCCGTATTTCGCAATTCGGGAACAATGTGCGGCGACCAAAGATAGCGCCTATGGAATAATAGATAAATGCCCCTGAAACCAACGGACGTAGAGCGAGTGAATGCTCTGTAAAAAAGAAAAAAGAAATTGCGATTGATAAATTCTATGTCGTTTAAGGGCCGGTTGCCGAGGACTTTGAAGTGGCAGCCCACGTTGGTAGGGTACATGTTTCGAAATTTTCGATCGCTGACGGCCGTGTGACTTGCTACATGTATAATACATACATGGCATTCAAGCAAGTTTGGAAGGGAGAGGGGGGGTTGCGGTCAGATTAAGAAATCAAAATTGAATTAAAATTATATCGTAAAGATATTGACAGAGAGCGGGAATTATTCGGTAAACACCAAGCGTTATGAGAGTTGTGATGGGCGCGGAGAAATGAAAGAGCCGCACAAATCGCACACAGATGATAGCAAGAAAAAAGGAAAAGAGCACACACAACAATAGTCCATGGATATAATAGGTATTACAGCTATACATTTGGGTTTCGAGGGTGTTGAGGTGTACGGAGATCTTTTTTGTTTTTTTTCGTGGGCTTGAATGCGAAAAAAAAAAACAAGGCTCGGAGAGAAGAAAAAAAACAAAGGACTGCAAGAAGGCTGGAGTTAAAATGAGTGGTAAGTATGTTGACGAGAAGAAAAAAAAACAAAAACAAAAAAAAGATGGACGAGGGGGGAAAACTGTCAGATTTAAAAACTCGTAACATACGTTTGGTTATTAGTCAAAATATAAACAACGAAACAAGTAAAAAGAAAAAAGTATTGGGAGCGAAAACAAGATGAGACGTTTTCAACTAAGTTACGAGGGGGAAGCTCGAGATGTATAAGATACAAAAAGGAAAAAAGAGAGAGATATAACCAGACTGCCACCTTTTTGAAAACGAGATGGTATCATGAAGATATGTACAATATAGGCAAGTGACAGGGGAAAAAAAAAAGTGAGAGACGTTCAAAAGACGTAAGGAAAAAGAAAAATCAAAAAGAATACGGTAACGTTAGGATATGTGCATGAGTATATGATAAGTATTGGGAGAGAAAAGAGAATGAGGATAACTTTTGTTTTCCGGCCCAGAACACGAAGGCATGAAGATTGAGGGGGGGGGAGTGAGAAAAGCACGTGTGTGATGTGTTGCGTGGGTGAGTATGTGAGACGGAGGACGTCGACGTGTAGCGTGTGCGTGTGCGTGTGAAGAGGGAAGGAAAAGGCGGGTGAAGATGTCTCCAACGTCCAAATGAAGACAGAGATATACAGAGGGAGGGGAAAAAAGTGACAAACATCCAAAGCCCAACGAGTATGAGAGACAGCGGGAAGATGAGACGAAAAGAAACAAAGGCAACAGCGGAGGGGACAAGGGAGTTGATGGGAAAAAAGGCAGCTCGAACGAACGTATCACCCCAAAGTAAAACAAAAACATCCTTGTCCGCGAATCAAAGAAAGTGTCCGCAAAAAAAAAAAGCGAAAACAAAAACCAAAAACCAAAAACGCAGCCCAACGACAGATCAACAGGTGAGGAAAAGGACACCGAAGGGAGGAGCGGGGTCTCAAAAAGAACGAGTCGAAACGGCGCACTTCAATACCCCTGTCCACCAGAAGCAGCAGCTGCATACCCATCATACGACGACGATGAAGACGACGCGTATGAGCCTTGACCACCACCACCAACACCAGGCCCAGTCGTATACCCACCAGGACCAGAGGTAGCCTGCTGCAAAGACTGGAATCCCTGCGACATATGCCCATGATGATGGTGGTGATGATGATGATGGTGAGCGTGCATGGGCGAAAGGGGTGCCGGAGAAATCGTTCCCGTCGTCGATCTCGGACTGGTTCCTTGATACTGCCCTTGAGCTCCTTGTCCTCCTTGTTGTCCTGAAACGAAGGGGGGTGGGGGCGCATAGGCCGATGCGGGCGTTGATGAGGTGGAGGTTGTTGGTGAGCTTGCGGAGGGGTACATATGTGCTGCCGCGGACGATCCGGGACCGATAGTCATACCCATATTCAAATTAAGCGGGACACCGTAAGACTGCTGCTGTTGTTGCTGCTGGGGGTGCGGATGAGAATACGCGAAAGGACTACCCTGCTGTTGCTGTTGCTGGAGATGATGAACGTGCGAGTTTCCAGGGGGTGAATTGGACGAAGTCGAAGACACCGAATAAGCCACTGATTGAGGTCTAGGTGGCGGTGCATATCCATTCACAACCGAACTCGCAGGCGTCACCCTCCTCGAAGGTGGCGAAACTCTCCCATTCACAACTCCACCAACGCCTACTCCAACACCAACACCAACACCAACACCCATACCCAATCCCAACCCCATCCCAACAACACCGCTCAACCCGAGTTCCTCGCTTGTCTTTCTCGAAATTGCAGAACCGATGGAACCAGTAGGTGAATGTGGGTGATTGTTGTTGCTTCCGCCGCCACCGTGGGTCGAAGAAGAGGTAGTAGTAGGCGAGACCGAACCTCGACTATCGAAAATGGATAAAGCAGAAGTGTTGGATACAATTCCGAGTCCGGAAGCTGTACCTGGACGTCCAGCTCCTGATCCTTCACCGCTTCCCAAGAAAGCTGCACCGCTGAGTCCGGCAAATACAGCGTTAGGATCCAACGCCGCTGCGTTACCCCCATTGTTGGCATCGTTGCACAATTCCATTACGCTCAATCTGCGTGATTGAGGTCGGGATTCCGAACCATAGTCGTAGTCCAACGTTGTAGGTGGTGGTGGTGGTGGTGGATGGTGCGGGCTATGATGAGGATGGTGATGATGATGATGGGAGTGAGTGTTGTAGGCAGCCATCTCGTCATACGAATGAACTGGTCCGTCTGGTCCAGCAAAAGCCCGCTTGCGGGGGTTAGCGTTGCTCCCGCTGTGATTTGGAGTGGGAGGAGAGAGTGAAGTGCGATGGTGATGAGCATGCGGGTGTTGTTGATGATGATGATGAGCATGATGAGGGTGCTGTGGATGCGCATCAGGAGGTTGGAAATAAAAAGGGGAGGAATCCTGGCTCGACGTTCCCGTTGGAGATCCCGACCCGGCAGAGTGGGAAGAAGTCACAGAGTCGGTTGAATCGTACCCTGCCGCTGGGGGTGGAGGTGGGAGGTCATGATAAGACCGTCCGTAATGAACACCGGATGATGGTCCATAAAATGATTTATTGTTGTTGGGGTTGCTCCCGCTAGCTCCTGCTCCAGGTGGTGTGGGATAAAAGGACGTTGCAGAGTTGGATGAAGAGGATGTCGGGCGGTTGTTGGATGTTGTTGTTGTTGGGGGACGCGGGCGTACGGGAAAGGTGTGAAGTTGTTGCTGTGATCCTCGTGTAGACGTAGCAGGGTATCCTTGTTGTTGTTGTTGTTGCTGCTGCTGTTGTTGCTGCTGTGGTGATGGCTGTTGAAACTGAAAAGTGGCATGCTGTGGAGACGTTGGAGATGGCACGGATGTTGTGGAAACGATGGCTGATAAAGGGGGGAGACGTTCTCCTGAAGTGCCTGGACGTGAACCAGTTCCTGATCGTGGTGGATCCCCGGGTAGTCCAAAGGTAAGGGTTGGTTGGTAGGATAGAAAGGAAGATTGGGGTTGTGCTGTGGAAAGAAAGGACTGGTTGGAGTCACGAAAGGACTGGCTGGCCGAATGGTGCTGTTGTTGTGCTTGTTGTTGTTGTTGTTGTTGTTGTTGCTGCTGCTGTTGGGAAGAATGGGAACCGCGTGAGCTGGGCCGGGGCTCTAGTTCGGAAGAGGAGACGTGCCAGGGTGAAGAGTGATGATAGAGTAAAGAATGGTGGTGGTCGGGATCATAGGCAGGCCCAGCAGTATCTGTCCTGTGATGAATAGGAAGGGAAGCGAGATCCTCCTGTTTGATCATGTCCAAGCCAGTGACGCCATTGACAGCGACAGCGCCGCCTGGACTACCGTTTTGAACAGGATGAGAGTTCTGGGTAGGGCTAGTCTGTTGTGTAATGGGTAGGGCGGCAGTACGCCGACCACCTCGGGGATTCCCGACTTTGTTTGCAGCGGCCATTGTAGCGTGGAGGGAGGTGAGGTCGCGCATCATGCGTTCGTTCTGGTCTTGCTTGTCAGCATGAACAGTCTGTGCATGTTGCCTGAGGTTATCGAGACGGGAAAATTGCTTTCCACAATGACACGTAAAAGGACGCTCTCCTGTGTGTTTTCTAGCATAGGGGTAGTTGGTAAGGAGAGGGATTAAAAAAAAAGGGTAGAAATAAGAGAGAGGATTGTTACCGTATGTGACGAGCGAGATGTTCACTTCGAGAAAAGACCATACGACAATCGCCATAACCTCTGCATTGAAAAGTCTTTGCTGGAGCAGGACGATAACGCTTTGTGATTGGACCTGGCATGTTGTTTGGGTGAACTGAGGCGACGATAGCAGCCATATTGGTATTGTTGTCGTTGTTGTCGTCGATGAGGGGAGGATTGGATGGATCAGGGGAGGATGAATCAGGGGATTTGCGGTCCATGAATTGGACAATAAAAAAGAATTCAAATCCAACCCAGTCCTCTTTCTTAAAAGGGGTGCCTGGTTAGAAAAAAAAGGTACACATCCGTCGGACTTTGAATTTTATTTTATTATTATTTTTTTATTCTCCCCCCCCCCTCTTCCCCCCCCACCTCCTCTCCCCGCCTCCTTCGCTCCTTGCACCGCAACACACCCATTCAACAAATGTTTGTTATATTTCCACAAAATTATATTCCTCTTTCCATCCCTCCCAATCCCCATCGTCCCGTCAATCAAGGCAATCAAAATTTTCCCAATCACGACACTTAATCGCATTTGTCCGCCACCCCGTTTTTGCCCATTTGTATAAACCAATCCCTCCCCCCCCCCAATGATTATCCCCGGTAACCATTCAGCGACTGTCGCTGCACCGATCGCCTTTGTAAATTACAGTATTGAGTCAAAACAATCTCTCTATACACCGGAACCCGGGACCCGACCGACCTCTCGGTCGTTTTACCATCTCTGGCATCCCGTCCATCTATCCATCCCTTACTTTCTCCAACCCTTATGCACCCTTACACAACCAAACCTGTTTTTTTTTTCCTCCCCTCTTTCCCCCCTCCGTCCGTCAACATTCCTGTCAAACGCGGCTGCCAAAATATAATCAACTTCGCGTTCCATGTTCACATCTTGATCCCTTCCTTCTCTGCTTTATCCCGCGACACCGCCAAGGTTGATCATGGATGACAAGCGGGACCTTTTTGTTTTTCAAAAATCAAATAAAAATAAAAATAAAAATACTGGAGCTCGTTATTCGCATCCCCCTTCCCCCAAAGTAACACGTTCAACACAGCTTAGCGCAGGCGAACAAAGTTTAAACATAGAATTATTTTTTTTTTTGGGTCCCAACTGTTACCAAGTCCGAGGGTTACCCCTGGGAGTGGCGGTGCCGAGACCCCGATTGGCACAGCACGTCCCACTTAGCGCCCCCCTTCCTCCCCTTCCTAACCCACCCCCCTCCTACTCCCCGTCCACACACACACAAGCAGTGGTAGCCAAGGAAAGGCTGCGCTCCCTTGCATATGTCAAAACCCGCGTCATTCATCCTCTCTCTTCCTGGTGAAACGCGTCTCATAACGCGCCGGCCTTGTGTTGTTTTTGTGATGTTTGTCTTTTTTTGACACCGTGCATGGTTCGCATTCCACGCAACACACGCGTTTTAATGACATTTCGTTTACTTGTATCCCACGCAAAAGCATTCCTTCTAATCAAACTCAATCATATCGAATTAACCGAACGGAGAGGAAGATTATTATCGTTCCACTCTTTTCCATTATCATATCAAAAGGAACGGAACAGCTGTTGTTTGCTCCTTCCTTCCTTCTGAGTCCCTCACATGTCAGATGTAAGGGGGTGGGGGGGAGCAAGATTTCTTCTCATATCTCGGAACATTACTCACATGTTATTTTACTGCCACCTCCCATCAAGATCAAACCAACAGAAGGATTTTCCCTTTCTGCTTCTCTTCTCTTGTATCAAATCCCGATAAATTGCCAATGCATAATTGAATATTCTATTATATATAATCCCTGAACACCACCACCACACACACACCACATCGGATCGGAAATTCCGTATGCCTCTACAAAGAGCCCAGAGCAACGTTCATTACAGTTGAAAAGGGTCGAGAAGAACCACAAACCGACTTGCAGTACAACCCGCGGAAAGATTTGAAAATTATGTTAATCACAGAAACGTCGACCATCGCTTCTAAAAATTCGCCGATGGGCAATCAAACAGAAAGTGACAGATCGAACACACACTATGTATACTGCTACTAACTACACACACGTACGCGCGCACATAAACGCCATGGAAGATGCCGTGTGTTGACGCGCTTTTTGATATATTGCATGACTATTGTACGGTGCGTATGTTTTTTTTTTCCTTTTTCCCTTTCAAATTCAGGCTTTGCGATTTTGACGGGGAATTTTTGTTATTTGCGGCTTGTGCAGCCCGGTAACAAAAAAATGATTGGTAATTAATCATATCATATCAATATCATTAATCTTTTTTCTCTCTCTTTCCCTTCTCTCTCAGAAGAAAACAAGCGGAACAAAACGAAACATCAACGAATAGAAAGATATGCTGTGGTGGCAGTCCACCAAGGGAAAAGGGGCACACTGGTTTGGGAGGTGTGTGGGAGGAAACGATGGGATTGGGCCCAGATCACCCCCCCCCCTTCCTTCCCTCCCCTTCTTTCCCTAAATTTCGGTAAATCGGTTATCTGATGGAACGGGATTACATACGCAGACGTACGATCGGGAAAGAAGCATCACGACACACACACAACACAACACCCGGCTTGATTGTGATGTTGATGCCGGAGCAGTGAAAAAAAAGGGGGGAGCCTTTGGGGGGGAGGCGGGAAAGTGGGTTGGAGGGAAAGAGATCAGAGGGGACAAGATTGATGACATTTTGGACAGGCGTAAAGCGCGATCGGTAAACGTTTTTACAGATTACAGAAACAGATTTTTTTACGCATACGACGTGGCTGTTTGTTGTTCTGAGCAGCTGTAGACCTCCCCCCCTGATCAGCCTTCGCCCCCCCCCGCGCCGAACTCTTTGCCGTTACCCGGAAGTCAAAAGTACACATATACTCGTACCTCGGCCAACCCCACCCTCAAGTCATTTATCAGGCCCCGACCCTTAGATTTTATGTTAATATACCCCTGGGGGGGGGGCGTGCGGAGGCAAATTCACTTTCCACAATCCAGATAGAATCATCCCGTGTATCTGCGGGTGGGGGGCCTTAAGAGCCTTCCCTTATTCCCAATTTGAAGAATTTTTCCGAGTCCGCGCATTTCGTGCGTGCCGTGCCTTGTGGTCTGGATAAGATAATGTACAGTACACACGCACGTATGAGCGAGCGAGACCGCACGCGTGGCTGCAGGGTGTCGGGAAAAATTATACTTCCCCCCCTTTTACGCGGCGTGCACATGTGTGAACATCAAGTGAACGTGCGAGAAATTCGCTCAAGGGGAGTGTGCTGCTCAACCAAATAATGGAGGGGGGAGGGGGTTGGGGGGGGGCTAGAGCGCTTGCGGGTTAATCAGATCTTGAGGAACAACCGAAGCTAAAAGCTTGCCGTTTGATAATGATTATTATTCGTGCCTAGTCCCCCCGCCCGTTCCGTGATCATGCTTCTCTCTCCCAGGCCTATTAAACTCCCGTTCGTTCTTTGTTCTCTTTTTTGCCTTTCGTTTGTCCACTATGCATTTATTCCCCCCCTCTCGGCCGATGGTTCACAAGCAGACACGACCTTGTATGTGCAGTGTTGTTACTGTTACATCCGACCCGAACGAAATCTTACATGATGCCGTAGTGGGTATGTGTGATGTGATGATTGATCTATTCTCATGTGATATTCGTGAACACTGATCATTGACATGTCGAGATGCGGAATGGGATGGAATGGAAAAAAAAAATGTTAACGATTGCGGGATAAAGGCGGTATAATCAAAACGAAATACAACTTGTAATCATGACTCGCTATGAGTCTTGTTATCAGTTTTGCCTTACTGTACAGTATGGCCTGTTTTCTCCGTTGTTGTTACAGCTGTTACAGCATGACGAGTGATGGGCTTGATGAATGAACTAATCTAAAAGGCTGCGGACGAGATTTTCATCTCCAAGAGACACCAATGTACGACATTCACGGGCTAACAAAAGTTCAACCGTTACCCACAAAACCTTTCGGGGGAGGAAAAAGAAAATTGGAGTTTTTTTTTTTTTTGGGTGCGACGGAGCGCAAAACCGCGATCGTGCGCGACTTTGGCCATGCCATAGCCTCTTCTTCCCCTACCCATCCATCCCAGGCCGAAAGAAAAAATGAGCATCCATCAGGTCTTTTTTAGTTTGTTGTCACTCCATTCGTAATCACCGTTCATATTGTTTTTACTCAACAGATACGGTATAATAGTACCCACAAATTAAAGATACGATGAACCGAGTAGAGGCGATGCGCCTCAAGCGCTCAGGGGGGTGTCGATCGAGTTTCCACCGTACGATCGGGTGGCTCGGTTCTAGCCAGGTCTGTTTATAGATTCTAGCCCAGAAAGCTATCACAGTAAAGGTTTCATGAAAATTTTTTCAGCAGTAACGTTCGGTGAGTGTCAACGGTGATGATACGGAGGAGGCGCTTAGGTCCCCCCCCCGCGCTTACAGTATGTATGTTACGGGATTATCAATGCTCGATGGATATTTTCTTCTCTTCGGCTCTATTGTTTCTTCGGTTGACAACGCAGCACCGTGACCCCACTCAGAAAATGGAAAGGTCATATAGCTCCACGGCTGGTTGTTCGATTGAATTGTGTTTCCTCACCTCATGTCGTCATTTTTCATTGGAATACAACTCAAACGTGTCTCGTTATTGGATCTACATGACGTCGCGTGAGAGTTGGTCAACTTTGGGGAGTTGGGTGGAGTGGGAACTTGTCGAAAAAAACAACTAAACACTTTTCTCGGGGTCCCCGACAGGATCTGCTTCAAGATGGCTTATCAAGAAAATACCAATACAGTACCAAAAAAAAAAAAAAAACGCTGGTTGCTCTGCGCAACGTTGTCATTTTTGCAAAAGTTTTTTTTTCTTTCTTCTTCTGCCTTTCATCCTCCGCAAACGACGCGTCATCCGGATCGGTGGCTGGAAGTTTTGATTGCACCCAATACACTTGCAACGGGTATAACAACCAACCCTACCTCGTTCCACATACTGGATACAGTGCATGAATCTTTCGCATTGGCGCTAAAACCGCCACCAATCGGTTTGAGCGTTTTTCGAAGGGAGTGTGAGGGAGTCTTGACAACGGTGATTTACCAAGACGCCAATCGCCTTTCATACATTACGACGTTACGCGGAGGAGTCCGAGTCAGCGACCCCTCGAGCGCGCATAACTCTCCTTATTCGTTTCCTCGGTTAAAGCGGGTAACATAAGTTTTGGAAAACAGAAAAGAGAAACAGCTCTGATTGCTGAATATCAAATCTCGTTACTGTGATTGTTGGGCGACTGCTCACAGCAGCCAAGATGCGTCGGGCGCGGTGTTTGCCTTCTTGCTTACTACCATAGGTAGCCTCAGATACCTTTTCCAGGCTTCCGGCATTTACAAACTGCGATTGCGTGTCGACCCCAGGTAGATTCCGCCACGCTCTACTTGCCCCTATGTGTTCGATCTTGATCGTAGTTCCCAGCTGATCAGCAATAGGTAAGCAGATAGATCATCAATAACTATCCAACGACCGCTCGCTGTCTCTTGCCATGGTTTTGCAAGAAGTCTGAACTATAAAAGCTCTTTAGAGGCGGAGTTTGGGAAAGCAGATAACTGTGGTCAACATCTCCGATGGTAGTTGGTCCTGGCCTTTTTAGCCGGAGCGTTTCATGGCAAACGTTTTAACATTGCATTGCATCAAGTTTGCGGGTTGGAATGCAGATCTGCGTAACAATGAGCTTTCTGTACGAGAAAGCGTCCTAGTCGCGAAAAGGTTTAATTGTCAGCCATTACTTCGATCGAACCACGTCGCTTATTTGAACACCTTTAGGTGGCGAGGACTCCAGTATTTGCCCGTTATCATTGTTCGCACTCCACACAGCTGTTGATTCATCCATGATGATTGGTGCGTTGAGCCATACGGGGCATTTCTTTTATTCGGATTCTTATAACGCTAGTACAAAGAACGAAATGATGTAATCTTGCGGAGTCCCGTACGGGAGTGAGAATGTCAGCTTTCAAAGACGCAAAGCTAACTGTAGCTAACTCTACCTTGAGTACATTGGCATCTGCAATATTCGTTTGGACCGATCCATAATCGTAGACGAAAAACAATGCACAGTGCTGTACCTTGTGTGAACAGGCCCGTGACTCGCTACCCATCCGATGGCTAAGCCTCGAAGGTCCGGGCGGAGGGCGGGTAGGACGTACCCGAGCCGGTACATATCTAACACGTCAACCTCGACAGCCAGCCCACGCTCTGTACAGCGAGAAGGAAAGCGCACGGCATCGTTCCAAGAAGTTCCTTGCCGTTGGCTAACATTGCTGTCGACGGAAACGTGCGTGATCGATCCTGCTCGTTTACGGGACACAAGATGTGTGAAAGGTACAAAAAGTCAAAATCCTCTTCTCCTCGCCTCCGATTTTGATCGCTGGTGAGTTAGAAAGGTGTCCCACTGGAACGGGGCTTCTAAGAACCTCGACCGATTGCGGACGCACGATGAAAAAATTGGCTCTGCATACACGCGGTCAGGAAGCGCACATATACGTTGCCGTCCCTCAAGCCATCGCGAAGCGTACATGCGTACAAACATCAACCATTGGGGGAAGAGGGGGGAGAGAATTGCAATTTCCCGCTTCATCGGGTATTCGTAATGAACATAGTGAGTCTTAGGCTCTGAAAGAGGATGATCACCACTACGGCACCTCGTTCCACTGACACCTTGAGATAGCTTGTGGGCCCCTGGTAAATGTTATAAAGCGCCACAAATCCAGGCGCATATTGTAGACGGACTTATCGCTCGCGCTCTCGCAAGTTCATTGTGCCCTTTGAGGTACCAAGTTAGCATGAATCCGGATCGAACACGCAGCTACTGCATTCACTCGCGATTATTCATGATCAGAGGCCATGTGCCTGATCCTAGCAGGGGTATAACAATGTCAGTTTCTTCCGCATGGTTGTTTTGACGTGCGGTGTCAATTGAACCTACCCCGTGTTTGCGAGTCATGTCCAACACACTTGAACGTCTGACTCTTGTTAGAAACACCCGCGATTCAAATGTTTTCTGCGCCTACACAAAACGCTACCTAGATGCCACTTCGCTGATAGCACGTGTTGAGTCGAAAGGACTTGTCTAGCCTGTAAGGCACCTAGACCTTCCCCGGAAGGGCTTCCGAGGTGATTGCTGAGAAGAAGAGCTTAGTTCTGGAAGTGTCAATGATCATCAATTCTGACGGATCAAATGTCGGACTTCAGCTGTTGGGACGCAATGGCCCAATGATCAATAACAATGATTGATATACCGATGAGCACGGACTTCAGAGAAGTCGCTCATTGGCTTTGATTGTCAAAAGCCATGGAACGAAAGCTTTGTACGTTATCGCAATCATTTCATGACATAGGAACAAACCGGGATTGTGAGATGGGAACAAGCAGCAAGGGTTCTGTTCTGTCTTTCACGTGGATGAATGGATCTTGTTGAATCAGAGTCCAGTACCGAGATTGTGTTCCTGACCAGCAATTCATTAACCCTGTTGGGCCAAGTCTTGTACCCTGTATCAAATGGAGTCAGAAGGCATCAGATCGATGCAGGGAGGTTGTAGACCGACAGACAGGACCTTGTCCCACATTGGTAAGATGTCGTGATTGTCTAAAAACTGTCCTAGCCTAGTAAAATTAGATCCACTGTGGCCCATCGCCAACAACTCTATGTGCAAGTATAAGGAGAGATTAAATGAGAGAAAAAGCACGTCCCTATCTTTGTAAACGTCAGATAAGACTCCTCTGTCGTACGTAGTGTCAGTTTCAAGTAATCGCGAAAGAGTTCGGGCCGGTCTAAGTGCCGCATTCCGAGCTAGTATTCAAATCCAGTAGTTCCGACCATATGTATGTCGTTTCCAAGCGTTCTCGTTTTAATCTCCTTAAAACTAATTTGGAGCGACGGACGCGCTTGTTTATAGAATCTTAGCATATATCTATTTTGGAAATTAATAAGCCCTCTGCATAGCTGTACCAAACGCTTACAATCCAGGTCTGGATGGTTGAGCTGACCAAGAAGTGAACAGGTGTCCATTGTCAGGGCTCTTGAGTCCCTGTTGCGATGTTATCCTTTAGCTTTCTATACGGACTCCTCGGATCGCAAAGCTGGTTCTACTATAGCACGATCCAATTGTCGCACGGTTTTCAAGCTTGACACTCTTGCATAATCTCAGTAGATGACCTATCGTTGAACTCAATTATGTCGTGGACCTAAAGAAAACGGTCTACCGCGTGAGACTCGTCGTCTATTGAGGATTGCTGCGTGAGTCCTTGAGATACTGCCCAACGGACTTACGCCAGAAGAGTTCGGAGCTAAATTAACATACATCCTCGTTCGTTCTGCAGATATCGTTCAAGTGTGCGAAGTCGACTTCCTTCCAAGGGAGGAAAGGACGTATAATAAGTCGTCTGACCAAGACTAGATCAGGCGCCTGAAACGCATGATTACGGCTCGTCGAAACCTGGCTGATGTCTGGGCTCGAGTTAGTTATATGCAATACGGAGCTTAAGATTACAAAGGCCAACACGAACCATGTGGTTTGGAAGCGCAACTTGTGGGGCCCAGGGTACGGATCAACAATTTCGCAAAGGACGACGTCATCTGTGTTAGCGTTCCTACATATGAAGTTTGAAGCTGCATATTCTGGATAATTGTACCCTGTATCCCTGACTTTGAGGTGCTAACAGCCACGTTATATTCTGTTTGCCTTCCCTAGCCATTGTTGCTGGCGGACGATCCACAAAAACGGCTTCCCATAGTAGCCACAAAGAATATGAGAAGGAAGGAGAGAGAGAGTATGCTGGTAAACAAGTATGTCACTTGTTCAATATTACCTTGAAGAGGTCGCTTCGAATAGGAGCGTTATCGTGCACTCCACTCCCTGACGTTCGGTCTGATAGACTTCTGAACTTGGACGCGTCGATCTGAGCCTTTTGACGTCACGAAGCTCAACGACCCTATGACAATGAGTACGTTGGGGCCTTCGGGCAGTATGAGCAGATCGTATCGCTATTCGTTTCGGTTCGTTCTTACATGCAAAATTGCAGCACTGTATCATCTCGGGACAAAACTGACGTTAAACTTTACTGGACAGACCTACGCTTTCAGTCCGGCCGCCATAAACGACAGTGAAGGGCTGAAGGCATGTACACTTTGGGTGCTTGGCCTCATGCACGTGGCCATGTCGTCAGATTACATAACACGACTGTGAGAAGATATTTCCTTGGAAGTGACGTTGATCGATGATGATGATACACCTGATTTGGAAGTTGACCAATGAGATTGTGTGAATTTTAGAATCACGGTCACGCCCCATTTTCGGTTTCGTCCGATAACGAAAAAAAAACCTGTGCCGCTCCCCAGTGTGTGAGCTCGCTACCAACCACGGCGAGCAGGGGCTAAAGGTGCGACTAATGTTGTTTTTTTGTCATTTATCAATTTGTCTAAGCGATAGAGCTCAACAGCCCTGGCCTTTTGTAACCGAACACAGCTGACAAACGGCCTTTTTAATCGGTTAAGGGTCTCTTATCTCTAACGCGCTTGGGTGTGTGGGTCCAACCTTACCTTTCGTCCAATCCCTGGCGATTTTCTTATCTCTGGGCTCCAAAACACAGAGACACACATATAACTATGTCTCACGGGTCATACTCGTCGCATTCTGGATCGGTCATGACCGAAGACGAAGAGGATTGGGAGGACTATGTCAAAGGAGGCTACCATCCTGTCAAGATCGGTGACACCTTCTCAGATGGTCGTTATGTCGTCGTACGCAAACTCGGTTGGGGTCATTTCTCCACGGTTTGGCTGGCAAAAGACACAAAGTAAGTCTGCGGCTCAAAATATGCACAGCAAAATTGAAATCAGATGCTGATTTTCATTTTATTTTTCTAATCTTGGCGTAGAATGGATCGCCATGTCGCGCTCAAAGTTGTAAAATCCGCCAATCGATACACAGAAACCGCGCTTGATGAAATCAAACTACTCCAGCGCCTAATCACCTCTTCAACCCCTCCCATCGCCCCTTCCCCCTCTAATCCTGATCCCATACCGTCGCCAGCACACACTCATCCCGGTCGCTCACACGTCATCTCTTTTCTCGATCATTTCAAACATAAAGGCCCCAACGGGACTCATGTATGCATGGTATTTGAGGTCTTGGGCGAAAATCTTCTAGGGCTCATCAAGCGGCACCAGAATAAGGGTGTTCCCATGCATATTGTCAAGCAAATCGCCAAGCAGGTGCTGTTAGGCTTAGATTACATGCATAGATCCTGTGGTGTCATCCATACGGATCTCAAACCAGAAAACGTGCTTATATGCATAGATGATGTCGAATCAATCATTCAGGCAGAGCTTGCATCGTCTCCCCCTCCAGCAACACACAGCAACCCTTCAGTCCCCCATTCCAGCAAACTCACGGGTGTTCCACCTTCAAAGGGCCGAGGTGGGAACCAAACCCCTCGCTCCGAAAGTGTCTTCATTACAGGCTCGCAACCACTTCCATCTCCCTCCTCGATGACCTCTCTCTCAGCTTTCGCTGAACGCGCCTCTTCTTCCACCGCTGGACACGGCAGTCATTCCGCCAGTAGCTCCTTTAGCACTGGGAGCCCGATGGTGGATAAATGGGCCTTCACCATGTCTCGTATCGACTCTTCCACCGCCTCTACCAGTAGCACCGCTGTCACGTCAAAGAAAGAACCTAGCTCAAGCGCAAGCAAGTCTGGAGAACGTTCAGGATCGCATTCGCATTCGGACGAGCTCGCAATGGACGTCAGGAACGTCTCGATCGCTGGGGATGAGACTCAGCATGTTGAACAAGATCAGGAAAAGGATACCCGAGCAGGATACGTTGGACGTGGCGGAGGCAATCCGCATGGGCCAACTACATCTCCGTCGTCTAGAGGGCAGCCTCCCGCGGCAGCGGGAAGGACGAATCCTGTACCCATTCCCGGTGCAGGGCCTGTGGAAGCACAAGGCTCAGCACGCATGAACGTTGATGTCGACGCGGCCGTGAATGCTTTTATGGAAGCTGACGATGGGGAGGACACAGACGAGCCTTCGATCGAGACAACGGAAAAAATTACGGTCAAGATCGCAGATTTGGGAAACGGTAGGCTACCTTTTGTATCCTCTCTTCTTCCAAGGATCACCGTTTTGATATGAGCAACTATCTAGCTACTTGGACGGAGCATCATTTCACTGATGATATTCAAACTCGGCAGTATCGTTGTCCCGAAGTCATCCTTGGCGCGAAGTGGAGTACAAGCGCAGATATCTGGAGCGTGGCTTGTGTAGTGCGTGTCCCCCATTTCTTCAACGGTTCATCTACCACCATATCTACAAACGCTTCTGAGACCATACTTCTGATCCCGCTACCCTCCTTTCTACGATTCCTTTGTTTCTCTCTTAGCATATACTCATATGCACCCATAGATCTTCGAACTTATCACTGGCGGTGACTACCTCTTTGACCCTGCCTCTGGCTCACGATACAGCAAAGACGACGATCACATCGCACAAATCATGGAGCTTGTAGGGGAGTTTCCAAAGCCCGTTGCATTTTCTGGAAAGTATTCCAGCGAGTTTTTCAACCGGAAAGGTATGTTGTCGTCCTCTTTTCATTCTGCCCCCTTCCTGCGCTTATGTTTGACGCTGACTCTGTATCCCGACTTGTCTAGGTGAGCTCCGGCATATCAACAAGCTACGTTATTGGCCCCTTGCTTCCGTCCTGCACGACAAATACCTCTTCCCAACTTCAGAAGCTGAAGAGCTTTCCGCTTTCCTCACACCTATGCTACGTTTATACCCAGATAAACGAGCGAAAGCTTCCGAACTGGTCCATCACAGGTGGTTGGACGGTGTCGCCGTGCAAGGAGAGATCGATGTGATCAAAAGGGCAGAACAAGACGAGAGAGAACGGAGAGAAGCTGATATTACTTTACCTACAGTGGGTGGCGAAGCCGGAACAGGTAGCGGGAAGGGGAGAGATATCAGTGGAAGTAGGAGTCGGGAGCGCGTCCGAACGGCGGAGACAGAAAAAGCGCTTACACAGAGCGAAGCCGACGCCATGAAACCGGTTGACGATATCGAAAGTGCTTTGGCCGCTGGTACTACAACCGGTAGTGCTCGTACTTCTCCTGTGAGACCCCTCGCAAACGTACCCATGTTGAGCGCGATGCCCAACTCAACTAGTAGCGCCAGTGCAAAAGAAAACGTGGCGAGATCAACATCTGGATCTACATCCGGAGCGAGTCAACGGAGGACGTGAAATACTTTTCATCACGTCGTATTGGTGGAATGTCTCTTCCCTTTACGTTCGTTTTGTGAACCTTGGCATACGTTGGGCGCCTATTCATCTCATTTGCCGACCACTCTTTCTTTCTGCCTTTAGAATCCATCTTACCGGCTTTCCCTGCATTCTATCCCTGTCATTCGCATTTGCCTTTCCTTTTACTCCTCTCTTTGCTCTTTCATTTTAAAGCAATCGATAATCCAACGAAAGACAACATTGCATTCATACCTTGCGTCCCCCTCGACCCCGCTCGATGACGTAGGAAACTCGCCTGTGACACTCTTTTTGCCACTTTGTGTGAACGCTGCTCTCCCAGCGCCATTACGCCTTGACCATCTGCACCTCTTCCGTTTTTAACGATGACTACGACATCCTCGACGACGACGACAACGCTGCCCCCCTGGCCTAAACATATCCTGCATATACCATACCCTACTGTAATCTGTTTTCAGGTGAAGCACACAATAGTGCTTGTGCTTGTATCGTTTCGCTCAAATACTTCCCTCTTATAGCCTGCCTCCGCTGGATGGTAGCTATTAGTGTACGTGTATATGTTCTCTAGACGTTCTGTAATGCATCGATCGGTAATTTCCTGCCAACCCTTCATGTATCTGGACTACTCGAAACTCGGATAGGACAAGCTGCCAGACTAAAGGCAACAGAATTGCGATAAACGGACCACAAAAACAGATCTCGCTATCGCAGATCGGCAACTTTATCTGGCTCCAGCCCCCTCAATATATAGTGAAGGAACGACATATGAACATAACGTTACAATGTGTGTAGTGATTCAGAGCTTTTGTAAGCTTGTCCTCGAGTGCGCGCATGATACATTTAGACGGGAGTCTGCGGATTACGAGTACTTTCCAGTCATTCTATCCAAGATCCGACTACTCAATCTCCATGTCGGGTTATGGTCGAATACTGTACAACGGGTGTGAAGCTAGTGCTAAGCAGGGCACATCTATGTAAAATTGAAGAACAAAGCAGGATACGCCTTCCATCAGACTCATCTACCAAAGCAATAATGGATGACGCCGGTGAATTTCGAGACGGATGAAACCACCTCTAAACAATTTATGACAATCCTGATCGATAAGCTTTCACGGTCGAAAGGTAAAGTCTCACCTCGTTTTCACACTATGCTATGGATCCAGGGCTCCGAACAGCAGACTCCATTGGTTTCTCCATGTTCGAGAGCTCCAGGTCGTCGACTACATCCTTCCGAATTGTCACAACAATCGACTTCGGATAAAGAAATTACGATGAAACTCTGAGGGCTGAGGTCAATGTAAGGTACATACCTGCTCTGGGGGATAGTTCACAGAATGCATCGAACGACCGGGATTATCGTTGGGTTGAGATGGCCAGACATTTGTCTTCCGCTGCAAATTTGCCAGCATCGTTTCTCTACTATTGAAACTTGCTAGGAGACTGTTGAAATACACTGTTACGTTCGGTGAAGCGCGTAATGTGGATGTAACAAAACGTTTACATTTTCCGAAAGGAAGAAATATTCCAAGGTATATCAACTTGTCTGGCCAGATAGTGTATGTTACAAGGCAGGCGCAGGAGCAGATGCTAGTGCGTTTGAGCAACGGAAGTTCGGGAGGCGATTGATTAATGGTTACCTGGTAAAGAGGCCTATTACTTGATCAACACACGCCATTATCGTCTGAACCCCACTTACATGTCTGAATGGCATATATTATTAGAATGTAGATGAGAGAGTCCGTGCTGTGATTGGAGACGTTTACTTGATGGAAACAATTATCATTGCGAGTAGTACCTTTGAAGACCTGTCCGGTTTCGCACCAGAGAAAGACAAAGCGAACCGGCGATAAGTAGGTCGACTAACACACCGCCGCTCAGTCCGATATAAAAGCCGTACTAAGGAATTCGAGATTCGCGTTGATTAGAAAGTAACCTGTCACACCCGCAGACTTACCGAGATACGCGAGAATTCTTGAAATTGGAGGTTGTCAGCCAGTCTAACATATGCGTAAGTAGGGCTCTATATGAGAGTAAACACTCATACATTTGGCTACTGAATACTAAGCAAGACCTCAGTGCAACATCGAAGATAGGTGAAATTTCTCACAAAAGCCGAAGACTAAAGTTCACAAGTTGAGTGACAGACAATAAGTGACAATCAACGGCCATACCTATCGAAAGGATGATGCTTATTGCCTGAAAGATATGCAGATGACCTTAAACACCTCTGAAAAATGACTTACAATAAGAGACGCCAGTATCTTGTTTCTGTTGGACACTGATACAATGCAGTAAAGTAAGAATGACGACGAGCTTTGTTTACTCACAAACCCAGACTCTTTTGGTAAATATACTAGGCGCATACGAAATCAGCGGGTACATGGCCTAAGTGGACGGCTGCAATACGTACACCCGGATTATGAGATTACTGATACTCTTCAGGCGGCATCAGAATTAGTCACGGTTAGTTGGCTCAAGTTTTCTTACGGTGAGATAGACCTGAGCCTGACAGGAGGAGCTGTATGAGACTGGTTCTACGAAGTAGAGCGGTAGATCTTTTCCTTACAACCATAGTCCTGGAGAGCAGCACTTTATTGGTAAGGTTTTCAAGACTGAGGCATCAAGACTCACCAGACGGGAGTTTTCAGAACTTCCGGCTTTCCAAAGTTGAGGACGAAATAAAAATACAACGAATGTGACAGGAATGCAGTGTGCAATGTGTCTAGAAGCCTGGACCGTAGTGAGTGGTAGTTACGCCTCTAATGGGGAGCATGATACCAGAGGAAATATACCTGCAAAGTGATTAAGTGTATTTAAAGGGTAAAGTGTTAACCCGACACGAACCACTCCCTTCAGCCATGATCCATCTTTGTTGTTTTTATAAAGGTAGGTGAAGCTTTGTGTACACGTTACACCATAAAGGCTACGCAAGCGCGCGTCAGTCATATTGATAGGGATAGAGGTCACGCAATCGATAAAGAGAGTTTACATTGCAGACACGGTATTGCCTAGAAAAATAGCCCCACAATTTTGATAGAAAGATTTTGGCAGAGACATGGCTCGAAGGTGTGTGAGGAAGGACCAGAGCCACGTTCGCGGGCGAATAGACTTCAAATAAGAGACCCATCCCCAAATGTTTGGAAGAACCTGATGGAATTCCAGAAGGACCCTATTGACAAAAACTCAGAAGGCTGGGCAACTCATGATACGGAACTTTGTAGCTGTATACTTACCAGACACACGTGATGTCAATTCACCCAAGTAGCTGTTGCAATGCGGCCCACATGCATGATACCCCAGATCCATCTCTAATTACGGCCGGTGGCACAGAATTCTAGAAGCTCTTTTATTCCTGCTTTGACGGTGTCAGAGGACGAGGAGCTTTTTGTGACTACCCTTCTGGTGCTAGTCTGCAACTTGGACGACATTTGATATAGCGTTCAGGTGCTGCATTCCGGCCATAAAAGAACCGTCCGTGATAACGGCCTTATTGAAAGGCCTTCTATGCACTCCACTACAAAAGATCAACGATTTTTTTTTGGTCTGATAGATATGAAGCTGGAGCAGTTCATCAAACTAAGAAGTGGCGTTTGTCGATGTGGGAGAAATCTTTTGACCAGCGAGATGTTCTGTCGGTTACCCCCTTTCAGCGAGTCCTTCCATTCTCATGTCACAGCTTGATGCTTCTGACTTGCCGAATCCTCCCGCATACCTTATTCGATTTTGATATATTTGAACGGTTCCGCAAACAAGAACTGAAGCAGTCGCAATTTCGATATGTACGTCTGGCAGATTTTATGCACACGGCCCAACATGTCGGAATAGCTGAACCTGGTCAACATCAACGAACCTTTACTCGAAGACAGAAGTGTCATCAACTCTGTCATCTTGACGATAGGATCATCATCTGAGGCAAAGTTCATTGTTCTGCCAAAATTATCTCATGATTTCATTTATCTGATCTATCTCTGAATGTTTATCCGAAAATGAGGGATCCTTCATCGAGGACACAAATTGGAGAGACTTAAAAAAGTTGTCCTAGCGGGCGCTCAATGGTATGGGATACCGAAATAATCTCACCCTCTCCAAACGGCCTGCGAAGGGTCATCGATAATGCAAGAAACAGTTAGCAGAGACTTACTGGACCGGGGTTTGTATAGCTCTTCGGAACAGGATAGTAGATATTAATCAAGATGCCAGGTTCCTAAGATAGCGCTCAGAAAGACCAACACCAGAAACTGATGGACAGCCATACGTTGCCTGTATAGACTCCTGGAATCGAGACAAGTGGGCCAGGGGTTCCGTTACCTAAGATATCAACAAGGTGTAAAAATAGATAATTCGGAGACGACGCTGTGAAATTACCTCCACCGGTAACGTTGATTTGTCCGCAGCTGATGTAGAATTGCGCTGTGAAGTTTGAGTACTTAGCAAAACAGTCATTACGACTATAAAACAATTTCACCTCCCCCGAACGTAGATGCCGAATGCAAAGCAATTGATTCGATACGGACTGAATTAAGGGTCAATATATAATTCGTGCAGGGTTTTCGGACAGATAATACCTAGATATTGTCCAGAGGGCAAGGACTTTGGAATGGTAAAAGAAACACCAGGCTGATCTTGGAGGTCTCGAGTCAGAGATCTTAACTAGCACAACTATTACATCAACTGACTATAAGCCGGCCAGTTGATGCTGTTACCGCCATCCGTGGTAGCACCCACTTCATGAACCTTGAATAAACAAATGTGAGGCATCAGTGTATGCCGTTAAATACTATGCGGAACCGGTCACCTTGAACCATACAGCACCGTCACCCGCAAATGTCGCAGCATTACCATTAGACGCTTTTGCCATATAAACGTTGACCGGCTATTTCCCCGGGATCAGTAGAAGTATACCACTTTCGGCGGAAAAACAAACTCCAGGGTGATAAATGGTTCCATCGCTTTGAATCCCTAAGGTCGAGCCCGCTGCGGCGTTGATGGTGGATGCAGTTGCTCCTGTTTGCGATGTGTAGCAGCGGAAATCAGCACTCTTAACATCGGTCACCTAGACATGGGATAGCGTCTCAGTAACTTTGACGCGTTACGGGGCAAAGGTCAAACCGGAGAACGGCTGTTATAGTTGTTGGTCTTGCGGACGTTAGCCCATTGAGGAGTGGTTTGTCCATTGACAA